>PDNB01000132.1:0-81271 GCA_002573585.1 Helicocarpus griseus UAMH5409 | reverse complement strand
CATAGAGAACCAAAAAAAAAAAAAAAAAAAAAAAAAAAAAGAGAGAGAAAGAGAGAAAGAAAAAAAAAAAAAGAAAGAAAGGGGCCATATGGGGGAAACCCGATGGTCGACTACCAACCCTTTTTCCAACCCCACATCAGCAGAGCCATGACCTCTCTTCAAGGGTCCATCCTCTCGGAATTGAAATATCACGCACACACATTTAAGGCTTAGCTGCAAGTCGCAAGGCTGGGGTTGAAAGGGTTGTTCCTTGAACGGCAATGTCAATAGTTTGCCATTCATCTTCGTCTTCAAAGCTTGGGTGTTGAACTTCAAGTTTTGACTACCAACTTCTACTCGTAAGTCATTGCATGGAGGTAAAGGACTCTAAAGGATGAAGTGAGGTTTGATTATGGTGGATGAGTCAGAAACCGAACAACCTCAACCTCAAAACCTCAACCCATTGCTCAAGTCCCAACGAAGTCAGATTTACCTTTCATGCTTTTCAACACATGATTGACTGGGTAGCTACTTGGACTGAGAACTTCAGTTAGCGTGGTTGGGCGGTATCCGCGCCAGTATAAAATTTTCTCATTATCTCTGCAGGTGTATACCTAGTCCGCCTGAAGACGTCGCGCTCTGCGCCCAACATGGTAAGGCGAAATCAATCAGATAACTACTAAGGGAACCCTTAATTTCAAGGTCAGTTTACAACACATCAAATTTCCCGGTCGTACTGTTGTAGTAAGTGATACAGTACATGTACCTATCTCAAGGAATGATATCATGGACTAATGCGTTCTGTCGCTGCATGACTACCTAGGTACTACCAACTCAAGGTAAACTTCTGTCATGCGTTCGATTAGATTGAGTATCGCTACAATGTGCATCAATAAATAAATAACATACGCCGAAGAACTACAACTCTGCTGCGGCGTGCTGCCCTCATGGCCCCCCAGCTCATCTATTTGCCACATGGTGGATCTGCATATTAATTCACTTAGCGGGGGCTGCAAACATCAAATTGCGCTTCGTAAGTGGTCGCTAACTGACAGCAATGACGGGGATGTGCAGCATGGGGCTTGATCTTACTCTTTGAACACGACTTCTAAATGCACAGTACAGTACTCCGCATGGAGTAATCGCAAATGCTTTTATGAGCCCTCCATCAGTACGGGTTACTGTAGTGGAAGCGCTACCACGGATACCGCCAAACCTGCAACATGTATTGCTTCTAACAGTGACCTTCGACAAATACGACCATTCGGGGAATGTCTAAGGCACGTTCAACCGCCCGAGCATTTACGGATCAAGGAATGAAATATCTTATGAGAACTTGAAGTCATGGGCGCTGTTTCAAAGGTACATGTACATGTACAGTACTATTGATGGCTGATGTAGCCTTACGACTGACTTCGGCATTTCCCTCTGCTAAAGTCCCACATTTTCTCGACGAAATTCAGTGATCGATAACCTGGGTTCTGATATGTGTTTCAACACTGCAACAGTCTCCGGCGCATCCTGAAACATGTCTAGTGGCATACCCCTTACTCTCTATGTAAAGGGCCCCTACCGCCTATTAATATCATTCCAAACCAATTCCAGACGAGAAAGCGCAGCCTGCCCGCTATGACACGTTCCTGATTTTCGCCTGATGCCTGCTCCGATCAAACTAGGGCGTGTCATTATTACAGAAGTTCAGACCTCTCGAGCGAGCCGGAAAATACCCAGACTACCATTGACCGGCCCGTCCTCGTTACATTTGAAAAATTTGATAAACTATTAAAACTGAAGCTTTAATGCCGGATAACAAGATAGGCACTATCTCATTTGGGGTCAATGTCCGCAGTCGTTATATTACTAGCAGTTTTGTCAAGAATGATCTCCCGCTGTCTAAACATGGGTTCTGGAGGCTGCAGAGCGCCAAGTCTGTTTTGCTTCCCGATTTTCTGGAGTCTATCCGGGCTCCGGAGAAGTCCCTTTCTTACATATTATTATGGCCCGGTGGACATGGTCCAATCGTTCGTATGGAATAAAACCGGCGAAGGATCGACTTTGGTTGGCCAAACTCCCAATTATTTACTCTCCTATCTCCTGCGTCACGCTGAACTCTTCCTCCCTGGCCAAAACTTGATTTTTTGCTTTTGTGGCGCCTCCTTTTTTCAGTTTATTTTTTCATTATTTTTTTTTAAATTTTTCTAAAATTTTCATCATTATTTTTTTTTTAGCCTTCGCCCCGATTCTTGCATTCAGCCCCAGTCGTTATTCATGCCCTAATTGTGGATCTTCTTACCGTCGACAACAAGATCGGAGCACAGCAGAAAGGGGGTGAAAAGGATTGCAAGGACCAAAACAGTGAGTGAAGCAAGAGAACCCCAAAAAAGCGGTGTTGAGCAGCCAAACGCAGCAAGCTCATGGCAAAGGATTCTCGACGGCGTCCGCATATCCCTTAGTTTTGCATTTTGACTCTACGCACGTTCCATTTCTTTTCTAGAGCTGACCCTACGCCTCTGTTGTACAGCAGTAAAGCAGGGGTTGCCTGAGCTTTCTAGATCTCGGTTTATAAGGCTCCCCTTTGTCCACATATGGCATTGAGAAGAGACACAGCCTTGAATCTTCCGACATTTTGAATAATTTTATTTTAATCATTCACATTTACTGTTCTCCTAATTATTTTAAGCCAGCCAGCCCCGCCGGTGTTTTTGACGTTTCTCCAAATGCAAGCCCTATGCTGGGGCCTCGCCAGTTGACTTGTTATCAAGGGGTGTCCCTGTCTTTTTTTTTTTCAAGTTATTTGGTTGGCTTTGCCGGCTTCGGTTGATAGCATTACCGTTGATCGAATCCGTTTATCTACCTTTATTGTCCTTGCTTCTCCCGGATTTAGCACAGAGCAAAGTGACACTTATTCGGAATCTCCGCTCTCCCCACAAGATATCCATCGAAATCCGCATTTCCTTAATGACTTTCTGGATTGTCTTGTTACAATTTACTATTGATTGAAGTGGCCTGCCATTTTCCCAGAACGGATTTCTCTTATTTCGTTCTCAAGCCAAAGGTGTTGTTGAAGACAAAGAGTGAAGCCTAATCGAACCTCACTCCACCGTTGTATACTTACAACATAGCGGAAAGAATCTTCTTAAGCGACCAGTGTCACCCCCGCCACCTCAAAGGTATAGCTTCCAATCAGAACACTATCAGATCACTACGACTGTACGTTAACCAAAACGTTTCAGACGGTTATAGCAGGCTCCTACAAAGTGCGAAGAACGCTTTTTAAGTTTGTCACACGGGGGCATAGACATCGGTCTGGAAACGGACAAGGGAAGCCGGGAAACTGGAATCCTACGCAAGCCCTCCTATCTCGCCTCCGGCGCATCGGCTGTCTCACTTCGATCCGTCGAGGGGCGGGAGTATCTTGAATCGCGTCGGGGGAATGGATGGTGATACTCACCAAAGCAGGAAGTATGGTCCTCCCGGCTACCAAACAACTCCCGGTGTCGGACAGCATGCTTTACGCCATCCATCTTCTGGATCTGCAGATCGGTTTAGACAACAGCAACAACAACTACCTTCGCGAGGGGTTGGTACTGAGGAAACGGTGATGTCGCAAAACCGGGCTTCTAATCTTTCCTCCTATGGTGGCTATGGATACACAGAATCGCCATCCTACAGTGCGCCGTCGTTGCAGGGCGGGACGTTGCAGAGTGGAGGGTTACAATACCAGTCAAATTTCTCGTCTTCATCCAGAAGCCAGCAACATGACCAGCAACAGCGGTTATCACAATATGAGGGGGACATGGTTTATAACATCACGCCGCAAGCCCAGCCACAATCCCCGTATGAAGCCGTGTCACACTATCAGCCGCGGCATTCTGCAGCCATTGAAGTTCTGGCGACTCAGTTTGGCGTACCACAATACTTTCACACGGAAGAACCAACGGTTGCAGGTGTGTCTGACCAGTACTTAACTGCGGTTCAAGTTCAGTCAACGACATATTCTCAGCCAGCGTCCCTTACCCGCGCAGCAGCAGCAACTACATTACCCGAAACTATGACTGACTTCCATCCTTCAACGTCCACCGAGGCGCTGGACCACCCAGATTTTCCTCGTGAACCCTCCTCCGGTTTCGATGATGCGTATAACCGGTATCAGCAGGCCCTGAGACAGACCTTTGAGAATACCCGCTCTGAAAGATTGGTAGAAGCGAGTCAATCTTTACTAGAAATATCGGAATGGCTTCTCGGAAACGCAAATGAGCTTGGTACGTACAGTCCGTGGATTTAGATTCACTCTTTCCTTGTTCGTGTGGCACCTTGGCTGGTGCAATGTTTTTCGAGCTAATCGCTGATTTCAGGCCTCGCCCGCGACGAGGAAGAATCGCATTCGGATCGAATCAAGTTGTGGAATGAGTTCAATACATGTTGGCTTGCGGTCTGCCAGAAGCAAAAAGACATGACGCAAGCAGCGCTGGAATCCGGAACATTGTCGCAAAATCTCCTAACAGAAGAGATTTTGAACAAGATGGGAACAGAGTTGGTCCGCTTGTGTGATCGCATGGAGCAATACGGTCTTGTTGACTACCAAATGGGTGTATGGGAAGAGGAAATCTTAAGCGGTGAGAATTGAAACCTACTATTCCACAATGTTCTTATTTCAGTCGGTTAAATGGCGGCCTTGAAACACGTCTAACCCCCCTTTTCTAGTTCTGGGTCAGTGTCTTGACCTCCTCGAAGGCAACGAGAGCAGCCATGCAAGGAGAAACTCCACAATTATGTCTGCAGCTCCGCGATGACGGCATCTATATCACCTCGCTCACCGCTTTCTAACGACCGTGATGTGTCTCCTTTATTTGTTGTGCCTTTTCCGTATGATACAGCACTGCATGGCGACGGCGTATTTCTGTTAGCTGGTCGTTAGGCCCGCATTCTCTAGTTTAGCCTACGTCATTGCTTATTTACCTCCCGATCCCAATATGCAAATGCACGATGCAGAGGCAAAGCCTGGGGATAATTGACAATAACTGCAGACGCTGGAAGTCTGAATTCGAACCTTGCCCTTGAGCGGCCTCTCATTTCACTGATTCACTTCAGTGTAATACCCATTTCCGGTGAGCTATCGCTAATTCGCCATTTACTCCGCCCCTAAACCGCGTCCATGAGGCCATGGAAATCTAGTTATGCACGTGCATATGTTTTTGTCAATATTTTGTGTTTTCAAAGTTATATTTCCTACTTGTTTACTGTTTCTTTTGTATTAGAGAAGGGGTGGAAATACTTTCATGCATGTTTCACGTCTAGAGGATAAACGCATATAGATCAGATGCGAAGCTGGTGCGGTTTGCAATTCTTCTGATGTCTTTTTTTATTGGCCTTCTCTTTTTCTTTTTCTGGCTCTTCCTTATTGGTTTTGAGCGAGGTCGGTTTCACACTGCAGCGGAAAGTTGGTTTCGGGGTGCTTCCTCATGCATTTACTTCACATACCCGTTTTTCGTTTACTGACTTGGAGCCAAAAGGATAAATTGGCTGTTGCATTGCTTGCCATTTACGTCTGTCCTTGTATTTGCTTGACCGCGCAATTCTTTTGTCAACGCAGTTATCTGTTTTCGATTCCCTTTTGCTGTTTTGCGGGTGTCGTTGCATTGAATTGGCTATTGACTGACTGCATAGTGGTAGAGTGGGCTGGCTTATGAAATTCCAGTACAAGTCTAACGCCTGATTCCTTTTTCTCGCATTGCACAGAGTAAGGATCACATTGCATGCTGAGTACATCTGTCCCGCATCCAAAGTGGGAGGCCTAAGTTTCTTCGACTCACGACTTGCAGAAAGGCTCTGGATTATTGCGGCGTTAAATAGAAGAACTGATCTTATGAAGGTGTACTATTTTTCAATGTCTATTTTCGTCGTTTGTTCTTCTCTTGTTTCTCTTGATACTTGCAGTTCTCCGCTCTGTGTGATTTCTTACGCCCTACCTTCGCATATTATTTCACTAAGAAGCGGCCATAGTCATTTACCAAAGAGGATTAATGTATATTAATAATATCTAATTTCCTTCCCAGCTTACTTGACAATGGACACCATATTTTAACACCTCGAATCATGCATGTATCCTCGGTTTTCGACATTTTTACCTTTCTCTGGATACTCTCTCCGCAGCTACTACAACGGCGGCAAGCATGCTTGGAATTGGCGGTGCCATAAATCATTCAATTTCATATGATTGCATGTTATAGATAATGTCTGCAGGTAATAATTAGGAAATTCTTCTATCCATACAATCTCGGGGGAAAAAAAGCTATTAAAGAAGAATAAACATCACCTGCTTGAAAGTCTCGACGACAGCGTTGTTCAACTAGTTTTGTATGCAAAAATTCCAACATTCGATATGCCAAAGACCGGACCCCTAGAGTCTGCGTAAGCCTATGGATATGTCTCAATATTTAATCACATGCGGTTTAATTTAAAGCTTCATCGCTGCTTGCACAACATTATCACAACATTAGGGCATCAGGAGGCTTATATCCCCCTGTTTCACGGTTTCTTTTCCTCCTGCATACAGAGTCTTCTGTCCCCGCTGCTATCTATCATCCGCCCCACCCAAAAATTCGACGTTGGATGCGCTGTAGAAGCCACAGTATTGTACAGCAAGTTACCATCGCCGTAAAGTATCCAAGAGTTTGCGCAATCCAAAAATCCGAAACTCTTCAAATTTGCTGGAGCCTGCTTCAAGAACCACCAGGTTCCAAATATCATACCTCTGTTTATCAGTTCTGGCCATTGTTTGATTCCGGTTTGCGGCCGTAAACGATATACCTGGATGTTTTATTGTCAGTCGCATATTGAGAGGAAATTGTATTGGGGCTTCCTTTTGAGTTAAGATGCTAGCTTATAAATGGGTGCATGGAGGCAAGTCAAGACAACTTACAGATCAAACTGTGCATGCATTTTTGGGTTCCTGAGATCTTTTACAACTTCAGAGAGGAAGGCCTGGATGGCATCGGGGGACCATCCTAATATGCGCGAAAAGAGGGCCATGGAAAAGCCCTCCATGCCATCTATAACCTGAAGAAGGTTCCAGGTTCCAACAGTTTTCTGCTCGTGGTTGTTTCGTTAGTTAACATTTGCTACTCTTTTGTCTGATTTTCTCTCGTTTCGCATCTCAGATGACTATGATTTTGTGCGAAGCTTTTGGAGTTCCGCCTGTAAAGCTGCCGGCCACCTTCTCGTAGCCCTTTTCACCTTACTGTGTGCTGATTTCGAAAGATATTGTGAGAAAAATGGAACTTACCAATCTCTCATCCTTTGGCCACCTGCCGACAGGAACCCGCATCTTTTTAACAACGACGTCTTTGAATCCGGCCCTTCGCACCCAACCTTCTAGCCTAGGGCCAGGCGACAGCTCGCGACCATGTCGGCATCCTGCTTCATAGAATAACGAGAACCATCTGCCTAGAGCAGACTGGGGATCGTATGTGCCGTCATCGGAATACCAGTGTACGTCAAAGTCTTGGAACTCCACCCAGCCGCCAGGTAATAGGTGACTGGAAGATGAGAGAATATTAGACGACGTAATATGGGAATTGAAGAGATTGTTTTTTAACTCTTGGGAGGGGGATGTACTTGTAACATCTGTCAACAAGCTTTGGCCAGTCTCGTATCGCAGCGTACATATAGCGGCAGTGGATATAATCGAACGAGTCGATAAATGTCCACTCACATTCGATATCGTCGATTTCGAACCTCACGTTATCCGGGGTGCCGTATCTTCACCATGGGTTTTGAAATTGTCAAAATGCTGTCTTTGTGCTCCCTTTATCATATAAGGTGTTGATATTTGTAAAATAGGAGAAAGGTGGCGACAAACACTGTATTCCGTATGGCGCTCAGATCCACGCCTAATATCTGATGGTGAAACCACTTAGCTAATAGCTCGCGCATGGAAAGGTACAGCGACAACTTATTGCTCGACATACCTGCGCTGAGGGGTAGTCGTCACCTGGGACTCAGTGTTAGCACGAAAAATATAACGGCCCTCTGTTCTTCTTCTGCACGGAAGCTATAATAACATACCCATTTGACAACACCAAAGACCAGTTCCAGCTCCGATATCGAGGATATTTTGGGGGCTGGGGCCAATAGGCGCGAGGTGAAGTTTCTCGTCACAGAGCATAACCATCATATGATGGACGACATCAAGCCGGTTGCTCTCTTTCTGTTTGAGCAAAAAAAGATGTCAGACACAACGGCGCAGATGATAAAAGATTATGAATGCCTGAGGAGGCTAACCTCATCGTTTGGAAATATATATGCTATTGGAATAATTAGCAAGCTAGAAATCTATATCATCTTGTTATGGCAATTTGTGGTTTTCCAGATACTTACCGCCTTCTCTGAAAGAATGATATCTTCTACCTGCACAGATTGTCCATTAGATATCTCATAGAAATTATATTGACCCGACTTTGAGGGCTGATCAAGCAGAATGGCAGAACGTACCATTTTCATACGTCTGGTTGATGACAGTAGAAGCTAAAGATTGAGCAAACGACGAACTTTGACAGCACTACTAGTTAGCCATGCCATTTCCCCCCCCCCGGGGTGGTTATAAGAAGTAGGCGTAAATATATAGGCACCAACAGGTCATCATCGAAGATGTTATCGTCGCCAATGTCGCACTAGGAATACTCGTCAGACTGTCACAGACCGAGGAGGGGTAAAATGTTTAAGAGCTCCTAAAATCAAACACAGATAGACATGCAGCGATCCACCGCACATACCTCGGAATCGACAGAAATAGGGGGCGATGAGTCGGTCATCGACATCTGCGCAGCGGGTTTTCCTTTCTCTAGGCTCCCAGCACGCTGGTGTTCCGCGTAGCAAGCAACTATAAGACTCTCGGTAAATCCTGCATGGAGAAGAGGTCTTTTTTTTTATTATGAAGAACGATGAAGAACGGCAGCGGTTACATCAAGTTTCGAAGTTCAGGTCAAGCGAGGCTGCGAGAGAGAAAAGGCGGAGTGCGGAATTAGAAAAGAGGCGGCGTGGAAGTTTATTATTAGTGCACGGAGAAGAACTTCAACGACAGCCAACACTGACTGCACACGGCAGCTGGTTTACTAACAACCAAGCACAAGCACAAGTACAAGTACCTATATAGCATGGACATTCGGCGTACTTTTGGTGCCCGTTTCATTGGCAGTGCCAACCCAGTCGAGTGTCGGGCACCGGCGCGCTGGTGAATGGTGAATAATCAGGAACCTTCGTGGACACCAGCTGGCACGGGGCCACGGACACGGTGCGCCGTATACGACACTACTACAGTGCGACAGCACGATAGCCACTGCGTGCTGGGTTAAGGCTGGAAAATCCCTGGCTAGGGCAACTCAAAATCAGACCCAGCCGAGAACGGGCGATCGCCGGGCTACGATGCCGACAGATAACTGACGTGAATGGGCGACGGCGGCAGCAGAAGAAATGTTTTGCCTGGGGAATGCTGTCTCTGGCCTACACAGTGATGTACATGTACATGTACCAACGCATATTCACGCTGTCCGCTGCCAGAGGAGATGGAACACAACTCCAAAACGAGAGATATTCGTACGTTTTCTATAACCTAGAGGCGTCGACTGTACTACTTCATACCCTAGTCATGGAATGGAGCTTGGAGGGGTTCTGCTTATCTATCGGGACACAGCTATGCCAAGCGGCTATGCTTATGGCTCAATGTGACACATCAACATGGCTCGCAGTCGCACCAAGATGAACAATTTGGATCGGTGAAGAAAACGCGGCGTTGCTGGACGTCCCTTGTCCGTGGATTTGGCAACCACTTACCGTCCGCCGCCCGGCAGGACTGCCGGGTTGGAACCGTCGTCGAAGTCGAATCGCTGGACCCTTGGATATGCGGCTAACACTCTAGCCGGACAACACTCGTCTACAAACAAGAGGGCCGGAAGCACGGATTGGAATATTCTGCCTAAAGCCCGCGGGTCTAGTGAAATTATTGGTCGGGGTGGTGTCTTCTCAGTTCTTGACCACGGAAGCCCGGGGCCACGGATACGGGATAATCTGACAGCTATCGATGTGCCTTGACACCCGTAAAGTAGTTGATTTTACAACGATGATAAAACTAGAAAAAAAAAAGGATATCTCATCTGACAGGGTCCCCAAGTTCAGAAACCTAATTCCATTTTACTCAACCTAAGAGGCGGTTTTGAATTGAATTTCGGGCGTCTGCTGATTTGCAACCCGGCTAGATCTGTTCCCGATTGAAAAAGCAAGCCACATACGGAGTATGATTTACCACTCCCACGTTGGCGGGGAGGGGCCGACATGGATCGTGGGCAGCACCGAATGACGACAATGTTCCCTAAAAATATGCGAGGAAAGCTGCCAAAAGGAAAAATTGAGATTCCGTATATTTCAGTTGAGCCCAGTAAACAACGCATCGATCAAAAACTGGCGAATACTAGCGGTCAGTCTGTTGGACTTGAAAACGGCAAAGATAAGGATCGACCTTCTTTACTGGAAATCCCGCTCTTCGAACCCTTTTTTATGCGGGGGGATTTCGAAGTCGTTGCTGGTTGTCTCATCGGCAGCCCTGTGAGGCTTTTATCCAACCGCAGGTCCAGATTCCTTGGAGATTTAAGTCAATGCCAACATGTAATAATTCTCCACGGAAGTCTCTAGCCTTTTACTTAAATTGGTCGGAAACTAGTTGGTATTCACATTATGGTCGAATAAATTTATGAAGTAAAATCACTATTGAAATTGTGAAATTCATTGACCGCTTGAGCGTTGCATCGAAATTGAACAAGTTTTAAATGTCGGGAAAGAGTTGTAAAACGGGAGATAAAAGAGAAACAATTCGTAAGGGCGTTATCAACAGGAGGGAATCAGGTAATAAGGCGGCCAAGTGAATATGCGCAAGTACCACTTAAAATTGATCTGTCGTGGTTTTGGCGAATTAGCGCGACGGACAAAATCAAAGAGAAAGACAAATGGGGAAAGGCTCAATTAGGGGGGGGAAGGGACAACCAAGGTACCAGAAAAGAAGCAGCCGGAATGGTCAGATCATACCCAAAGTCATGCTCATGCTGACATCCGTGCTCTCAACCATTCGTGTGAACTCCTCGAAACTAATCTTCCCGTCGCCATCTTTATCCGCTTCCATAATCGTCTTATCCACGATCTGCTGTAGTTGCATGTCCTTTAGATTGCTCCCCACCATCATCTTCAACACAATGAACAGCTCTCCATTCGAGATGTAACCGTCACGGTCGATATCATAGACTTTAAAGGCGAATCGCAACTTCTCTTCCTTATTCCCTTTCGAGCTGAAGGCTGATAATCCTGACACGAACTCTTGGAAGTCTACATCGCCGCCGTCTTCGTCGAAGATCGCAATCATCCTAGGCATGAAAGTATAGCTATGAGCGGTACGATCGCATTGGCAGGAAAGTGAAACAGTCTGAATTCAGCGTTGGAGATTGTGGAGATGAAATACCGTGTTGCAAGAGGGTTTGAGGATACTTGTGGAAGGGAAAGGAATTCATCGCGTTCAATCGTGCCGGAATTATCCTACAGCAGATAGGGCGGGTCAGTATACAGATAATTCTTTGCAGTTCAGCCTGACAAGGATGTGTATTGTGCCAATATGAGATCTCACCTTATCCAATTTCATAAATCGCTTTCGTAATCTGTCGACCTCATCTCGATTGACTAGGGTCATTAAAACGTTAGCCACGCCAGTTGTACAGCTTAGCAAAGATTCAACAGTAAGATGACATACAGTTGGAAGCCGATACTATGCTCTCTATGATTTCTGACCCTGAGGTCTGCTGTTTCCGCCTTGCGTCATAAATGGCTGCATTATTGGGTTCGGCGGCCATGGTAGTAATGGTGGTGGAGGGAGAGGAATTGGGAGACAAGGGATAGTGAAGAGGCAAAAACCAAACCGGAATTTAGCTCATGGGTATAGTATAGAAGAAAAGAAGAAAGAAGTCTTTATATCTTCTTGGAATAAAGTTGTTTGTGAGATAGCAGCAGTGAATCCATACGATGTGGTGAAGTATCTCTCTCCCAACTCAAAGTTGCGAGTTCCCCGGGCTGATACAGACCACGCTAGCCCGATCGGGCAGCTACGGCGCCTGGGACAGTTTTGATATTGGCCATCCCCGCACTAGCCGCATTGGGCAACTTAAGCGGGCCCCTGAGCCCATCCGGATGCCCAAAACAGGCCTGTTCTTAGTGTCAAGCCAACGTCAACTCAAGATACCACGGGCTTGCCACGCCATCTCAACCACCATTATCTCACCACAACACCACCTTATCGTCTTGAAAATACGACTACGCGATTTTACATGAGCTGCCCTATCGTTTGATACCCTTTTTGGGGCCTGTTGCTTATGATCGGCCGGGTATTTTCGCCCCAGGGTTATGTCAAGGCTCGGGGGGATGATGCGGTCAACGCGTCCGAAGAAACTCACCTCGAAGCAGCCTATACCTATTTTTCGCGAGAATCAAATTGACCTTATCGAAGATGACTCCCAAACTACTCTACAGGCCATCGAAACCGGTGTCGAGAAGGCTGAGGAGACAGTGAGTGATTTCCCCCGTTCTGGTTTTCTGCCGTTGCCTAGTCATCCATCACGTGACATACAGAAAATTTTTCGCAGACATCACGCAGCGGTGTGTTGCAGATGCACTGACCGGCTTGTCATATAGGAATTCCATCTTCAAGCTGCGATAAATGCTGCTGCTCGTGGAAATGTTGCGCAAGCTCACATTCCTACCCCTGAAACCGTCACTAGTTCCCTCCAATATGACGCCCTATACAAACCCACCTTTTCGCAGCCTGCGACATACATCCGTTTCTCGTCCACGGTGGAGGATTGCAGCGGTTGTAGTTATAACTTAGTTGATGAGGATGATGTTGCTCTTACGATTATCAACCAGAAGAAGGATGCGGCTACGCAATGTTCCGAGGATCAATTCGAAGAGGTCATGGGCTTCTTCGAGGAGACAGCCCAGGCCAAGCAACCCTTCGCCGCGGTTGATAACCCTCCAGTACTCCCGTATTCTGAAATGGAAAGTTCCTTTGATGGACTTGTAGACGAGAGTGCAAGGAGATTTGCCAAGGAAATATATGAACACTGGAGATCAAGGCGAACCAAGTCTGGAAATCGCCCCTTGCAGACCGGCCTCAAAGTAAGTGTTTCAGCCGATCAAAGCAAGAGACATGTGGTGCTGACACGGACTTCTCAGTTTGAAACCGGTCAAGATACAGACGACGGTGACCCATACGTCTGCTTCCGTAGAAGAGAGGTGCGACAAATTCGCAAGACTCGCGGTAGGGATGCTCAGAGCGCCGACAAGTTGCGGAGGCTCAGGAAGGAGCTGGAAGAAGCCAGAGAATTGATCGCCATGGTGCGCCAGCGAGAATTGGCAAGAAAAGAAATGCTGATCGCGGAGCGACAAATATTTGTCCAGCGCGCTGAAGTAAAGGAAATGAAGAGGAAACTTGGTATCAAGGATGATGACGATGATCTCATCAACCAGAAGGTAAGAGTTGCTCTCCGGTTGCAGTTTGGACTGTCGTTGCTAACTAAGTGCAAAGCCCAAGAAAAAGCCTCCAGAGGTTCCGGCTGTCAACACCAGAATTCTTCCACCAAATCGCATGCCCCCTCGACCTGGAGGGCAACCTGGAGATGACTTGTTACTGCTAGAGGATGTACAAGCAGACAAGGAAAACGAGGTTTTACGCGAAATCAAGCAAAACATCGCGAAGCATGCCAAGTGGAATGAGGGATACGTTGACTGGACGAGAGCGCCACTTACTCCGACTTCAGAGCATAGTTTCGAGGCTGAGTTTCGCCCAGCAATCACCACAGAGTATCTTCCCACCCCTCCGGCTTCGGAGTCTTCAGATTATATGCGGGACGCATTGGCAGAGGGAAATCATTCAGACGCGCTTAACAAATTCGCTATGACTCTGCGGCAAAGTCCTCCGTCGGATGAAGAGTTGGGCAGAAGCATGCCGTCCTTTCGACGGCGTATAGGCCGTGGCGGACGGATGATGATTGATCGTCGCAATCTTCCATTCCGAAATAGGTCGGAGGTGGATCCCATAAAACTAGAGCGCTTCAAGTATGACCAAGAAGATGAGGACGTGAATCCTATATTCGAAAAGGATCAGTTCGACATCCAGATCATGCAACACAGAGCGTACCTCTCAGCCAAATCTAGAGATCAAGCAGCGGCACAAGCCCAGCTTCAAGCTCAGGTACAAGCCCAACGGCGCCTGCAGGCTGAAAGCGGTAGCATACCCGGTCCGAATGGTGTCCTCAACGGAACCACGAACATTGTTCTGAAGGGACCTTCTCAACCTCCACCCTGATATTTCGTTTTGTCCCAGTCCTTCTTGTCTGCCCTTAGCATGGACGGTGTTCACGGTCTGGTTGGTTTCTTAGGCGTTTTTTGCTTTTCTGTCGCGACATCTGAAGAGCATTAGTGCTTTTGAGCTTCTTCACTCCTCGGTTCTCTTGACTGTCTTACCTCAATTCTTCCCCCTCGCCACCCAAGATAAGCGTTTTTCCAGTCCATGACAACTCAAGCTTTTGCTTGGCTTGGAACGCAATGGATCTCTCATCTATATATGTTAGTGTACATATTTCGTACGGTATCGTTGACAAACCGTGTACAGTACTGCAAAGTTAGCAAAACCCTTCTATAAAAAAAAAAGGGAAATATTGTAAAAGACTCAAAATATTTGTTTCTTTCTTTTTTTTCCCCCAAATTAACTGGTGATCTAGTATAATGGTTGGTATGGCACGGTTTTAGACTTTCCTTCGTTTCTCCCCAGAGCCCATGGAAATGTCAGTGCCCCGCTTGAGGGCAGAGGTTGAGCCAGTTGACTGGCTCTGCTGGCTGACGAGCTGTTCAAGGGAGTCCAGAACTTGGGAAAGAACCTCTTTCTCCCCTTTCCGGACCTGAATCGCCATTTTGAATCGCCTGGTGCAAGTTTCGTCCAAAGATCCCTGGTTGCTGCGGAAAGAAGCTAAGAGCTCCTCATCCCTGGCGATAGTTGTGGGATATTCGCTGAGCGTTTGACGAACTGTCTCAGCAAGTAGACTAACTTCTGCAGCGCCAAGGGTAGACTTCGGCGCCTTACCCTTCTCCTTCTTCAGCTGGCTGAACTGCTCATCTGGCATCGTCAAGGTTCTGAGGACGATTAATAGCTCGTCTGGCAGGGCTTCCGTTAACGGTGTATGGGAGGTGAGCCGCGAGATGCTATAGCCATCGTCGAATACCTCTAGATCTTCTAGAAATTCCAGCTGTAACAACGTCAGCCACGAGTTGTTCAAGTGTAATGATGGGTGGCACATACTCGCGGCTGATCTGGGCTGGGGGTCGCAGACCCTAAACCAGCGATTTTGCATATAATCCGCATCGGAACCTCGGCCTCGTCGTATTGGGCGTAATTGTCAGTGACATACCCATACCGTCGGAGGAGGTCTGCCCGCGGTAGTTCTCCATAGTCGTTGAATATCTCCTCCCCGTTTCGGATTGGCTTGATCGATTTCATAGCAAGATAGCCGTCTTCTTGAAACAAGCGAGCCTGCAGCATAATCAGCAAATGCATATGCAGTAGTGCAGAAAATATATTACTTACATTATTTCGGTCAGCATCAGCATTCAGAAGATCTGCTAAAGGAACCATTCCCTTGGACGATGGCTGCTCCTCATCGTCTGTCACATAGCCGTCCTCCCCTCCCATGTCTTCGTCCTCGCCCTTTTCGATGTCAAAGGCGTAAGCCATGATTAAAGAACCCATCCGATGAGAAAGAGACAGTAGCCTGGCTTTCCCGTCTGGTGAGTCGTAGGACGATTGACCGCTAGTGGGCGGGAAGAGATGACGGTTGTTGGATACGAGGGGGAGAATATCTCGAAGGATAGTTTCTTCTGCATCAGACTTCCCAATCCTATTCAAAACAGAGCTTCCCTTTAACTCCTGAAGTTCCGCGTCTGTCCAAAACATCAGGGTGTCGAATTTGGTGGGAAGAACATGGAAGTATCGAGCCCATGGTGATGCCCCACCTTGAAGATATTCATGGACCATCACAAGAATAAGACAAAGCCACGGACCGAGCTCATTCTCACTTATTCCTAGATGTTCTTTCAGTTTCGAGTTCTGAAAACTAAGAACCAAATCTTGAGGTATGGCAAAAAGCTCTTCGTCTTCATTGATATTGTCACAGGCCACTAAGAAACCCCAAACATTAGCAAGCCCGCAAGCAACGACGGAAGAAATTCGAAAAGAGTAAGAAGCCTCCAAAACGTACCAACACCTCTCCCAGCATCTCCAGACCTCAGATCAGCGATCCTAATCTTTGGGCTCACCCTGACTCCTGGGTGTTGCCGCAGCCAGCACATGAACTCATCAGACAGCTGGGAAAACCTATCGGCATCCGCAAAATGACTGGGGTTTGACATGGCGGTTGAATTTCAGGGAGCGAAAAAAATAAAGTACAAAAATACAAGTACAAGACAGACACAGACAAGTAGATAAACGAAAGGAATGAAAAGCTTTACAGCAGAAAAGGGCAATATGGTGGATAGTTTGCAAAACTTCCCACGGCAGACGGTGTGAACAATATAGTCCGTGCTTCGGATAAACTAACTAGGAGGATATTCCGGTTGATCTCCGAGAACAGCGCATCCACGTGATATCAAACCTTCCCAAGGTTCCTACCCCACTCCGTCCCTCAGTCGCAGCATCAAAAGAAATACTATTTCAAAACCAGGGATTCTGTTTTCTTCTTACATGAACAGCAACTGGCAGCCATGATTGCCATGGGCCTTGAAGGCTCGGCAAACAAGCTTGGAGTCGGCTTAATTCTACATCCCGACGACGGTGGCCCGCCGCAAGTCCTCTCCAATATCCGCCATACCTTTGTTTCTCCTCCGGGCGAGGGCTTTCTACCTAAGGATACGGCCAAGCACCATCGCGCATGGGTTGTCAATCTTGTGAAGCGGGCTTTGAAAGAAGCTCGAGTAGCTGTTAATGATGTCGACTGTATTTGTTACACAAAGGGCCCTGGAATGGGTGGCCCACTGCAAAGTGTAGCTGTCGCAGCGAGGATGCTGAGTTTATTATGGGGGAAGGAGTTGGTTGGGGTCAACCACTGTGTTGGACGTATGTTTCCTGCTCTTTATTGTTCATGCACTTGTCAATCTCAGAGATCCTTCTGATTGCGTGAGGATCCTCCTCAGCACATTTTACTTTCTGAATTCGTACATGCTCATGTTCAGTCATCGCACAATGTTTCTAACCAAATGATAGATATCGAAATGGGCCGCTATATTACTGGAGCTCCTAACCCAATCGTGCTCTATGTTTCCGGGGGAAATACTCAAGTCATTGCATACAGTTCTCAAAGATATCGGATATTCGGCGAGACGCTTGACATTGCCGTTGGAAATTGCCTTGATAGATTCGCTCGCACGCTTCATATCTCCAACGATCCTGCCCCTGGATACAATATCGAACAGCTAGCCAAAAAAGGAAAGAAACTAGTAGATATACCATATGCAGTTAAAGGGATGGATTGTTCGTTTTCAGGGATATTGGCGTCCGTGGATGCCTTGGCCGCACAGCTCGGTTTGGGTGGAGAAGAACAGGCTAATAAGGACGCCCAACAAGCGATAGAAGCTATGGATAGCACCACGAATGACGACCTACCTACGCGCGCGGATTTATGTTTCTCCCTTCAGGAAACAGTGTTTGCCATGCTTGTTGAGATTACGGAACGGGCTATGGCGCATGTTGGCTCGAAAGAGGTGCTAATTGTTGGGGGCGTGGGTTGCAACGAGCGTTTGCAGGAGATGATGGGAATTATGGCGCGCGATCGTGGCGGAAGCGTATATGCCACAGACGAACGGTTTTGCATCGACAACGGTATTATGATTGCTCAGGCAGGGTTATTGGCATACAAAACGGGGTTTCGAACGAAGCTTGAGGATGCAACTTGCACACAGAGATTTAGGACCGACGATGTCTTTGTCAAATGGAGGAACGATTAACACATTCACGCGCATTTTTACTAGAAGGACTCCTATCCATTGAGCGTTTTCAGACTGGCGTTGGCGTTAGGAATGATCTCCAAGTTATGCAGTCCTAGAGCTTGCTCCTTGGGATGCAGCGATACAACAATGAATTTATGCTATTGCCATGGTTGCTACCTTCTTCATTGACAGACATTTTTCCGTTCCACAACCATTGCCGCAATATTCCAGATCGTGTCTTTTGTCCAAAGTCATGGCGTGGCTAGAATTTGGTGTCTGTCTGGCTCGTGCAAATGATCATATACCCAACCCCAGATCCTACCAACGAACTGCGCTCTCTTTGGTTCCCGTTTGACTATGACGCCCCTGGATTTCAAATGAAATTCTGTTGAAGTCAAAATTCCCAGCCATACAACTAAAGCCCGACGCCGTTCGGAGCAACGTGGAACGAAATGAAAAAAGGGGTCGGAAGGAGAAGGGGGAGCAAAGGGGCTCAAAAGACGGAGTAATCATAATGCGTGGCAACTAGCTGAAGCAAGAACTTCCGTTTTTCTCCCCAAAAGCGATTCATGCGCCATTTAGAGCCAAGCTCGCAAGTGCAGTTGCCTCCATATCCTGCCTATGCGTGATATGCCACATCTGACAAGTGACACCCCCGTCGGGGCTATACTCCAACTCATCCATCTCGTTACTCATATGCTTTAGGATGTGAAAATGTTCGCGGCCTTCCCCAGCGGAACCCATCTTTCCCTTATGCTGCCGCTTCTTCATCGACACTCTAAACACGTTGACGAGATAATCCGAGTCCGTCGCAAGTTTCACATGCTGCACACTAATGTTCTCCTCTGAGATTCTCTTTACAATCTCCAGTGCCTTAGATAAGGATTCGATCTCTGCGCGGATTTTAGTTTGTGGCATGGACGCCTTGAGGAGGCCGGAGGCGTTGTAGCGTGATGCGGGGCCAAAGTAGACCCCATATGCCGCACGAGCGCCCGATTGCCCTTCATTGTGGCATGCGCCATGAAGGTAAACAACTAGAGAATTATTTGCGAGTCGCGGCGTTTCTGGGTCTGAAGGGACGCTGCCTTGTAGCTGGAAATATTCCTTCTGTTCGTTGTATACGACTAGTTGATCGGGGAACCAACGATGTATGTTGCCATAGAAGAGACTATGGTCTGGACGAAAGATGCGGTGAATTTCTTCTTCGTCGTCGTAAAATGCCATTATCCTTCTTGTTCTTTCGTATATAACTGTTGTCAATTACCAAATACCTGGCTGTTGTCTCCTAGATAATTCTCTCCGTAGTCATGGGGATTGATATACCAGTGACGCCATAAGATGTCAAGATAATCTGCTTAGTCAGTGCACAAGCCACAACGCTAGTCCCAGAACGGGGTGGTTTCCAACCTTAAATTATTTTATCTCCAGTTCCAGTCAGCGGGAAAATTTCTTGATATTCACTTCGCGCGACTCCTTGCAGCAGCAGGCTTTTTATTGGTTTCAAGTCGTCGTCTTTCAAAAAATTGAGAACTTTGCGCATTTCAGAATTTTAGGAAAGGCTTGTAAGCTCATTTAAAGCCATCGCTCATCTGACTGGCAAGACCAGCTGGGGCGCGTTTCTGTTTTCTCGCCGGGCTTATAATTCAAATAAGCCCATATATTTCTAAAATCTTGTATTGAAAGATATTATCAAGATGCCCGCCTCTGCACACTCTCAAGATGAATCGATGCCGGATGCGGGCTCGCACCCGCACGAACAGGAGCCACAGCTCGAAGAGCAGATGGGGGATGAAGAAAATATGATCGAACTAGACGCCCAGAGGATCACGATTGTGAGTGATGATGTTTTTGGTCTTTGATATTTGTTCTAACTTCCTGTGTTTTGCGGGGGTGACTACGCAGAATCATTTGCGCTAGCTGATCAACTTTCTTATTGACCTTTTTATTTTTCAATTTGTCGCCGACGTCATGTTATAATGACTGTTTCTGGTTACATATTTTGTTCTTGGTTTCAATTTTGAGAGCATACATTTTGATACTGCGATTCTTCTACAATCGCTGACGCGTACCTCAGCTACCCGGTGCCATAGAAACGGCCGCTTCATTCCAATTCGACAGGGAAGACCACACTCTTGGAAACGCATTGAGATATGTGATCATGAAAAAGTGAGACTATGCTTTTACCGCCATCCCATCTGTTGTAACATATATTTTTGGAGACATAGTACAGCTCTTTAGTTACTAACAGTATTGCACCATCACCTTATAGCCCGGAGGTGGAATTTTGCGGCTACACAATGCCGCATCCCTCAGAAGCCAAGATGAACCTACGCATTCAAACGTTTGGTATGTGCATCTATCTTTTGTCGGTTTCTTTTTGGCAGGTTTTTCATTATCCAGTCCAAGTTCTAACCTCCGAAATCAGACTCAACAAACGTTTTTGCTGTGTTGGAGAAGGGATTTGATGATTTGATGGATCTATGCGACGTCGTGACAGAGACGTTTGTCGAGGCGAAAAATTCTTTTGCGGAGGTTGAGGGTCAGCCAGTTTCTACTTGAGCGATGAATGATTGTTTTGTGGGTATTCGAGCCATGCGTTTTGCTCTTGTAAAAGAAGGGGGAAAGGGAAAGGCAATACTTGGTGCTTTTTTTATCAGTTGTTAGGTGCCTGACAGCACACCGGGGGTTTATGGAGTTCTCGTTCACGGATGGTATCTTAGATTTCATTAAATTCTTCGGATTGTATGTCCTTGCGTATATTGTTCCCGAGTTTATTTGTTTATTTTTCCTATTTCAAGCAAACAGGCCTGAGGCCAGAGATCTCAGGTGTGAGCTGTTGACCCTAGCAGATTCAAAAGGCCAATTTATCATACGTGGACTTGCAAGGCAAGGTTTAATAAGATATCCTAATTACACAAGACAACTTTTCAGGGGAACTAAGCTTTTTGGCTAGCTAAACTAAAAGTAACGTATATACACATGTCTATTGACTTCCACACCGTAAGCGATAACAATGAAAACAAGAAAGACATATAAGCCCACTAATTGCGGCCCTAGACATCGACACAAGACGAAGTCAGCAAACTGTACCGTGGCAAGGATTTATTTGTGTCCAGTATCAGTAACATTTCTCGCCAGTACTCACCTCCAGGAACCCAGACATGAAGTTCTTCGGCAACTTTGCGGTGGGATCTTCTTCGGCGCGGAAGTATTTCATCACGTGTGAGAGCTGTTTCCAGTAGTTCAATGTTTCCTAGAATTATCCGGAACGTTAGCGTGTGAAGCTTAAGGGATCATCCAAAAGTAACAAGTTTCGCGATTGAAGGGGCAGTGTCCAGGTTGATAATGACTCGAGTTCGACAAGTTTTCGGTTGGAACGCGTTGATGTAGATAATAACAACCAAGACATTATCTCATACCTGAAATTCACTGTGGCTCTTGAATAGCAATACATCCACCGTGGATAATTGGTTCACGTATCGGTGTCGTTCGAACTCCTGGCGTATCTTTGTACGGATGGCGGAGACGGGGAGGCCGAGCGAATACATGGATTGGATTTCTGGGGACTGAAATTATCGAAATGAAGGGATAAAGTGTAAGCATCACACCTGATAGTACATATGTGGTCTGCGATGCTGCCGTCACACGGATTGAATCGAGGACAGGTGAGCGGCCGCATGTCCGCATCAAATGTCGGACACTCATGGTTTCCGCCAACCAAAGAGAAGAAAGCTTGTACTAACCGCCCGCAGCCATTCCCGGTATGTCTTCAATACTCTCCGCCTCGCATCTTGCCAATTGACAGCTGTTACCCCTCGTTAGCTAGGTTCCCGATATAAACAATGATCGGGGTGTGCGGGACAATGGCGTCGTAGCTAAGGGACGGGGCATAAACATACAGGACCGTGTCCGCTGGGCCAGGTAGGTGGGATTGAGCACCATGATGGGCGGGTATGTATCAATTGCGTGCTGGGAATGAATCGCCGGTGCGATGGGTGTGGACAGGGCGTCACAGCATGGGGCTTTTGAGTGTTTCTATACAGATGAGGTTGGCCCGCTCTCGATGATTTGAGGCGCATCTGCGGGCTAGAGTCTCACCGCCTTCCTGGAAGGATTCTGCCGCGAATTTTTGCGCAAATCGGACAATGGATGGACTTACAAGCAAGTAGGAAGTTTACTCCAACTATTAGTATGTTTTTGGTTGGGAAAAAGAGATAAATATTCCCGCATTGTT
Organism: Helicocarpus griseus UAMH5409; assembly: GCA_002573585.1. Lineage (NCBI taxonomy): Eukaryota > Fungi > Ascomycota > Eurotiomycetes > Onygenales > Ajellomycetaceae > Helicocarpus > Helicocarpus griseus. The sequence goes on along the minus strand of PDNB01000132.1, from coordinate 58,995 downwards.
GATTTAATATATTCCTTGCAGTCATACACATAAATCCCTGATTTTATTCCAAAACCTCAGCACTCACTCACCACCCGCCCTCATCCCTAAACCACAGCCCGTACAACTCTCCGCCCTCCGCCTATATACGACCTGCAAAACACACCTCTTCATCACGATGGTACCAAACAGAGGTGCCTCCGCTCCTTCCAAACCGTCAAATAAAACCTCCTCAAAACCCAAACCTCTGTCCTCTGTCTCCCGCGTCTCCAAATCGACTTCGAAATCTAAATCCGCCGCCCGTCCCCCACCGAAGGAGATTAAAGCCAAACCCCGCACGGCTCCCGAGCACATGAAAAAGAAGAAGAAGCGCGTATACACTGAGAAGGAGTTAGACCTTCCGCAGTTGAATATGATCACGCCCGTGGGCGTGACGAAGCCCAAGGGGGCGAAGAAGGGGAAGGTCTTTGTAGATGATCAGGTACGTTATATGTGATACTAGAGTGGTGGGCTGAGCTTGACTAATGTACTCTATAGGAAAGTATGATGACAATCCTGGCTATGGTAAATGCGGAGAAAGAGGGCCAAATCGAGTCGAAGATGATGAAGGCACGGCAACTGGAGGAGATTCGTGAGGCGAGGAGGAAGGAGGCGGAGGCTAGGCAAGAGGTCAAGAAGGAGAAGTTGGTATGTTTATCTATCTCAGTCGCCTGCTACTCAATCGTTACACGAATCCATGGATGGACACTGGTGCTGACGGCAAATGTCAATAGGAAAATGTGAAAGATTCTCTACGTAAGAAGAAGCGGCCAAGTACTAATGAGGGCAAGGATGATGGGAAAAAATCCGCCTCAGGGACTGCTAAGGATTCTGCATCATCGGCAACGACAAAACCAAGCCGGAAACGGGTGTCTTTTGCGTGAAACAGTCGCAGCCTGGGTGGAGATATCGGTTTATTAATTGGATAATTGCCGTGGAGTATACAGGAAGAGGTCTCTTTCAAGGGATTACAATCATCATGATACCTTTTGTATTTAATTGTTCTGATCGATTGACGGGTTATCGGGCGTTATATTCATATTATGGATTTCTAAAAGCATGGCATCCTTTCTGGTTATGTACATCGTTATATGATTTCTACGGTTATTCGTCTGCTGGATTTAAGTTTCATGGATATTGAATGCTCTAGTGACAACTACCACTCATATCTCACGGTTTGGAAATCACCGAAATAGGAGAATCGATATCTCGTTATCTCCGTCTCTCTATCTTTGTCTTATATATTACATACCCGAAAATGCAAAAACGCTGTGACAAACGCTGCAAACGCAAGCTATGTAGGTATACAAGAGCCGTCTATCTCTATGACACGCAGAATCTAATGCAATCCAAACACCTTCGCCCTATGAACTAATTACTGACATCGACTGCACTGCTCTTCCCAATATCAGTTCCCCGATACTCAAAAACCGGCAACGCCAACTTTCGCCGCATAGGCACGAAGTCAGGCGTGGGGCCGATTTGCGGCAGGTCGACCTGCTGTTGTTTACTGTTCAACTCCGCGCAGTCGTTGCCAACTTCGATCTTAAAGGGAGCATCAAGATCAACCTCCGTGGCCATTTTTGTCAGGAAGTTTGTCACCTGTTAATTTTATTAGCAACGACTTATCCCGATTTATTTGTGAATATGGAAAGAATATGCGGCAAGGGTAAGCGTATTCTTTTCAAGCGAATGGTACAGACATACCGGCTTCGTAAACCATCTCGAACCGCCCAACTCGAACCAGGAAAGATGTCCGCCCCAGGATGTCGTGCACATAACACCGTACGGAGTCTGTTTGATCTCCTCATACGGGAGAGCTTCTTTTACAGATATCTATTGGATGAATTGTAAGTACTGGGCAAATAGTTTGGATACAGAATAATCGAAGCTATAGCTTACAGGATCATCTTCCGCATTAATGACGAAAAAGGGGACTTTGATGGCGAAGATGGAGTCGACGGAGGAGGCGTCGCGGTAATAGGCGGTCTCGGTTGGATACCCCCAGACTGGGCCTTGGAGTGCTCTATTTGATATTTAGTCTTGCTGCCATTTTTTCCTTCTGTCGCATTCAAAAATAAAATAGAAACGTGGCTTAGGAAAATTCTGATATCTACACGCACCTGTCAAATTCATGAAGATACTTGATATTTCGGACTCGCTCGACATCGACGCGCGGATGCTGGGAGATTTGGTCGACATGTCTATAATAATCGAAAACAAATGTTACTTGATTCTCATCCGTTGGCGATTTTGGCTCTGAATGCAGAAAGTTGAAGCTTACTGTTCAAAAAGATTTTTCATGTTGTTCCCCATTGTCTTGGAATACATTTCCAGCCCAATCCACGTCCGCTGCAGCGCCAGCGAGCTGACTTCAAGATTCCAGGGGCTAGAGCAAATGACGCCAGCTGAAAGGGGACAGGAGTCTCCCTCTTCGCCGAGATACTTTGGCAGATGTCAGTGTATAAACCAGAATAGTGTACTACGTGAACCAAACAGAGGTTCCACGGCAATGAACAACTGCGCACTCAGAACTTCCACCTGTAACCACTCTCGTACCATGAAATGCGATGACACTGGTGGCACTCACATTCGTCAAAATATTTGCCCCCAATGAAAACCCAATTCCAAACAACTTGCGCGCTGGAAACGCCTCTCTCACCCACCCAACGATCTGGCGTACATCCCATGTAGCGCGCGCATTATACAAGATCGGACTGGTCACTCGGCTCTTCGCGCATCCACGGAAGTTCAACACGCACGCCGCCCACCCCTCCTCCAACAGTGGCGCAATCACATGCCGTAAGTAAATCTCATGCGAGCCGCCCGACAGGCCATGCAGGATCACCAGCATGGGTTTTGTGCAGGTAGCGTCGGGGAGGGCAGCGAACTCTTCTGCCGTGTAGAAAGAGGTGCGCGGGGGAAGAAGATGCGGGGGAGGTGCGGTATCCTTGGGGGTTTGATTAATTGTTTCTTGAGCAGTGGGCGCGGTGTCCTCAGTTAGTGAGTTTTCATAGGGAGGCACGACGAAGTCGACATCGAAGCTGCCGGCGTAGGCCGGGTTGTTGGCGGTGAAGGTCCAGCGCTTGTAATAGATCGGGACGTCGTCGTTTTTCACCACAGTGTAGGCAGTTTGGAGGTGACCGTTGAAGAGGAGTGGGTTGAGTTGGCATTTTTCGGGCGTGGAGGATTTGCAGAGGTCTGGGAAAGTGATGTATTCTTCTTCGTCTGCTTTTGTTTGCGTTGCTGGAGAAGAAGGAGTGGAGGCGCAAGATTTGCGGGCTAGGCGGAGGGCGTTTGGGGCATGGTGGAAGGACACCTTTCCGCTGGGGAGAAGTGAGGAAAGGTAGCCCATTTGGGGGGGTCGTTTGGAGGGTGCGTATTTTCTGCGCTTCGTGGGGGGGATATAGAATTGGACGAAAAAGGGGTTGTAGGTTGTGAAATGGTAGGTGTACTAATTAGAAATTTATAGTTGAAATTCACGAGAGATATATCTTCTGTAGATTCTAGTGTGAAAACAACGAAAAAATAAACGGAGATAAAAGGAGAGGCTGCAAGATATAAAAAAAAAGAAAAGTTCCCAAAATACTCCGTAAAAGAATAAGAATAGACTCGGAGACGGAACCAGATGAGGTTGTATCCCGAGTTCTCGACCAGCTTCGTCATAGTAATCCATCTTTGCCGCCCGGGACACCTCAACCGGGTGCCGAGCAGATCTTTCTTCCCCCGAGTCGGCAGCCAATAATCGGGGTCTGCTGCAATGCCGGCGACGAACGTTCTTTGTATGCAGAAACTCGGCATTTGATTCTCCAGCGCATATGTTGCTAGGCGGGGTGCAGTGGTTGGACGTCACTTCCTGCGTGGCTTTATTATTGTTGTTGATTGTGTTCCCTTTGTGCGAATCACTATAATGTTCCAATGTGCGCAATTCCGAATATATACGGAGGAGCTGTACAAACGTTGCGCATGCAGATTTCAAGATGCCTCGGCTTGTTCTCAACTTCTCAAGATTGCGTTTCCGTATTCGGCTTCCATGGAACAAACCTTGAGGAAGATAAGCAACCGCTTACTTACAACATAAATGTAGACATAGATTATGCAAAACGAATCCGTGAAAGTAGATGGTCAGATGTATCTACATGTATGCCAAAATGGCAAAATAAGTGGTAGTGGCCATGTATGTATGCATTTGCAGTGTAGCAGATTCCCGCAAGGCATGAAGAGCGCCAATATCGGGAGTAAGAGAAATAGACAAATGTCAGAATAATGTTGTAGAAGCACGAGAGAGAATATAAAAGTGAAGAAGAATAAAAAATATTCAAAAAATTAGACAAAATGCGCATGATGGACAGCCAAACCAGGCCGTAGTATTCCATGTCTTTATCCCTTCGAAAATTGATCCGCCATTTCCCCCGTTCATCATGTCATGATTGCAAATGAAGAATTTCTTTCTCGTTGAATGACGCAATCGCAAATGTAAATATTGCTGCTAGTAACTGGTGTGTGAAGGAACCAAAGCCAAAATAGTGCCACAGGAATATATATCTTAGTTACTCGAGAAAAAATAAACGTTACACCCAACGAAGAAACAAGTATCTATCAATCGATGATGGTTGTAAAACCAGCCTAAAATGGTTTATGTTCAATCGTGAGCCGAAATCACACACGGCACTCGCGAATGCCAAATACGCCGCTGTCTTTCCTTTGGCGCATTGGCAATAAATACACTGTCAAAATACGGATCGTTATTAGGGCCACTCTCACTCTTCGACCCTTCCCCTCCCGAGCTAGGCGGCTTCAGCAATCTAGCCTCCTCAACGCTAGCCGCAATTTCATACTCGCCGCGACAGAGTGCTGTGATGCCCAGCGATACTTCTGTTGTCTGTTGCGCGCCAAGAATAGGCAGGGAGCGCTGAAGCATCCCTGACCACGCGAGGCGCTTGGATAAATCAAGTGCGATGGAGTGCGGGAGGTGTCGCAGGCTGGGTTGTAGGCGGAGGAGTGGGTGGATGGGTTTGGATGAGCGGTTTGTGATCGTAGCAGAGAGGGTGAGGAAGGTATTTGTCTTTGCGACAAAATTAGACTGGCCGATTTGAGAGACAATTTCACCATTGCTGCCGCTTTTATCAGCGTCGTCATTATTAACACCTTGCGGCGTGTAGGAGCGCAGAGCAAATGTGACGTCAACATCGTCAACTCGGAGAGCATCCACCATGCGCGCATTCATCCGAATGCCTCGTAGATCGATGCTACCTTCGCGTCCCGTCGCCTCTTCCTTCCACGACCCGCGGAGGTGTTTAAGGAGCTCCTCCCGGAACCAGAAGAGCTCTCTGGCAGATGACTCTGCTTCGTAGCTTAGCTTATTCGCACTTACGATAAATTGACGCTTGTTGCCGACATTTAACGAGGGTATGGGTTTTTGCGGGTTTTCTAGGTACACACGCGGAACAACCAGGACAAAGCGCGAGACGTGACCGGGCTGGAGTTCATCGTATATCTCGTGAACGGTCGTTTGATCGACCTCATTGTTTTCGCCATTCGAGGGGCTTTCATCTACTAATAGAGTGACGCACAGAGGATTTGGCCAGGCATTTCTCAAATCCAGAAGTAGGAGGCAATGATCGGAGCCGTAGGAGCCTAGGCCAAGCCGAGCCAACGTTTGTGAGAATTGGGCTTCCCTAATCTGAGAGATGGATCGCGGGGTCGACAATGACTCGCCAGATTTGATGGACACTTTATCGCCATCTGGTGGTGTCTGTGAGTTTTCCTTTCGCTGCATGGTGTTCATCCAGGCGAAATCCCCCGTGAACGGCAACAAGTCGCACCGGGCAACATCAACACTTGAATTAACCGTAACAGTCAACGGTAAGGAAATTTGTCGACAATAGAAGGTTTCAGGGAGTTCTGAAGGGGGGGCGGAAATGTGCGCATAGTCTACCTGCACTACCGCATCATTAAGACCCGGCTTCCCAAATACGTCAACCGTAAAGGTTGCAGTTCCGCCTGGTGCGATTGAGGGTCCTCTTTGACTAGTAGTGTCACGTCGCCATTTCAAAGCCGGGTTTGTAGAAAGCTGTAATTCTAATTCGTACATATCAGTTGGTAGATTTTCTTTGTTATTAAGGGTCGATTGGAGGTGTCGAGTTGTCGAGTCGTTAAAGCGAAAAGAAATAAAGTCGACAGGGCAGGTCGAATCGTTGAAGAGCGTGATATCAAACGATTTGGTCTCTCCTTCTAGCAACATGATAGCCGATTGTGAAAGCGATGTGGACTGAACCACCACCGTCGGCTGTTTCTTGATGACTTTGGCGTGCACAACATCAGGCATGGGGCCTTTTCGTATAACCCCCGATCCGCTTTTTGAAGCATTTGAGCTCCACGATAATGGACGTTCAGAAAATGGCTCCTTTGCCGCCAGCCCTGTGCGTTTGATTTTCGGTTCCAGCTCTGGTTTCCAGTAATTTTTGAAGATGGGGAACCTTCTTTCGCGACAAAATTTAACTTTCACTACACATCCAGTGATTTCTAGGGTTCCTTCAGTGGATGCAACGCCAGATACAATGTTCTCCTGAATAGTGAACGGTGCAAGCCAAAGTCCACGGGTGACCGCCTCGAATGAGACGCCAGTTCCATCAATCCGCAAGCTTTCAATCTCCACGTCAAACTCAAAGGGGTTTTGTAAAGTGACCTTGAACGTGGCAGGCTCTTCAGCAATCAAGAGACCTTCAGGCCGTCTAGTAGTAGTTTTCGAGAAAGCGCTGTATATAAAAGGATTCTTCTCTTCATGACGCTCCTCCAGGTCAGCAAAGCCAAAATCGGTTCGCGACCGCCTAACCGGCTCCTTAAAATCGGAGAAAGTAAGGAGTTCCACGCCGCGCACCAGAAAATCATCCCAATATTCAGCTTCCAAGCTCGAGACACCGAGCTTTTTTGCTGCTCCAACAGTCCTTTTTACGTTGTTAAAAAGGCGCACCTGGTCGCCTTGAGGTAAGCTAGGAATTCCATGATAACTGTCTGGGACGAGCATGAGAGAACCCTTGATTGTTTGAAGAAGGTCAACTGTGAATTGAAGGACACCTTGGAAATCGGGAAGTGCTTCGCAGAAGTTAATGCACGCCTTCAAGATGTCGATTTTCAATGTGTGATCTCCGAACCCATCGATGGTTGAATGCCGAAATGCTCTGTCGACTATTGAATCGACAGAGTCGTAATCATGTATACTTCGGCGACTGCCTGCAGAGCACTGTCTTGACACGTCCTGTTCATCAGCACATATCATTGTCCCCGGAACGCCATATATTTTTCCCACCAAGGCCATCAATATCCTAACACTTTCATCCATGTCCCCTGGTCCTATATCCAAAGCATTTATTTCAAACGCCGAATAATTCAGAGCTGACAACGCGGCAGCAGGATGAATGCCCAATTCCGCTGCGCCAATTTTTCGCGCTTGGACCAAGCCTGGGATTACAATAGAAAATAGCTCTTTCAAAATGAACGCCTTCTTCCGATCCAGACCTAGTATAGACAATACGGCCGCCATGCCAACCAAGATAGGAGAAGAATCAGTAACGGGAATATCGGAACCTAGAGAAGGAGGCAAGGCACGGAACAGGAAGCTGGCTATATCTGTTTTTCTGAGTGACACAGAGCCTCTGGGACGTTCTGGAGAGCGGACAAAATTTAACGGCTCGTTCATTACAATATTTCCCAGAGCGTTATCGTCGACTGAACCATCCCGAATGTAAGTTGTGGCTAGAAGACGCGCAAGACGAATCACGGTTTCCGAAAATACAAGCTGCGGAACTGCCTCGTCTGTGATATTTGCAGCTCGGGTGTAGAGATGTAAGATATGGTTTGAGATGTCGGGGAGTAGATTTGCTAGATTCTGAAGCGAGACGATACGGTTTTCGGGATTAGATTGCCCGATACTGTATAATTCGGTCTGGCTCATTGACGGTGTTTGAGAAGCGGATCTTGATGCAGACTTATCCGCAGTCGGATAGCAAGTTTGTGGAATCTGCGAGATAGTCAGCTGTTATTGTTCCTGGCTCGCATTCTACTCGGTCAAATAAACCATCCGGCCACTTCTTCTAGCAACACAAACCGTACCTTGAAATCCATTCCAGCCCATCCGAGCATTAGTAGGCATTGTAAAATAGATTCGAGCGCTTTCGCATGCCAGATATAATCACTGTTTGCCCTGGCTATTGAAGCCCCTTCGACAAGTTCCTTCAACGCGTCGGGCCAACGACCGGCTTGGAGAAACAGAGTACCCATGACTATATTCAGACGACCTTTGACACGATTCTTGATCCTTTCGCTTGCGCTTGCACCGACAAACCCTAAACCTTGCACTGACAACCTCTCACGGCTGTGCTCTTTTGAACCAGGCGTGGAAGATGACTTGACAGAAGAAGTTACGCGATTAGAAAGTTGGATAGACCGGGTTATTTCGTCAAAAGTAGTTGGAGAATCGTGCTCTGCAGGCTGGAAGTTGGTATCGGAGGTAGGACTCAATGTTCCGTTAGCCCCTGGTAGCTGCGCCGGCATAGTCATCCTGTGCTGCAGTTTATCAGGGCGAGCTTCTGGCGTCCTACGAGGGCCCCAGGAGGAGGCCTTTGGAGATTCGATAGTAGGCCATTCTTGCATGCTTTCAGCAAGCGCTGACAGCTCTCCCAGTAACCGCGAAGTAATGTCGCACATCACCGTCCTCACCGTGGTTGATCTTGCGGCTTCTGGACGCGGAACCCATACTACATGGTCAGGGCCTGTGATAAGATTTTGCACACCGCCATAGTCAAACACCAGTAATTGATGAACTAGGGACCTAGGATAGTCCTCCTTGAGGGCTTCTAACTCCTGCTGAAGCCCCTGAAGCCCCTCCACGTCGGGATATTTAGTCGTTTTAGTTCCGTTAGAGATAGCTTGCGACGGCGCATCTGGTCCTTCAGCTAGACCAGCTAGCTCCGTACCGTCTGCAATAGCTACTATAACAAGTGGTTCGCGGAATATCTCGAAGGGGAATAGGTCAAGGTGGGATATTGGGGGGACAGAAATAGATAGGTCGTAAACAATCATGCCCGTAGGGAAGGCCAATGGAGAGAACGAATCTGTATTAGATTAAGAGACATGTATTAGCAATTGATAGGAACAGGTGACGGCAACAGAAGAAACTGGGCTACTGCGCATACTTCGATTGGGGCGGCCGTCCGGGCTAACGTCGCCCAAACGCACGACATTTTGAGCGCGGAGCCGCGTGACCAAGCTTAAGAAACGAGATCGCTTTATCTTCCCAACAGGGAGCAGTAGAGCACGTAAGCGGGCGGGCGCGATAGGAGAAAGGGGGTCGACAGCCATGTTGACATCTGGAATAAGGAGCGACGGAGGCAGTCCGTGATGGCACAAGACCGCTTCCCGGGATAGAGGGATTGTGTACTCTGTACAGACAGCAAAAAAGCTAGTTTCGATACATGATGCGCAAGGGCATATTTGTGATGGTGGCGGGCGGTAATAACGTTCGTTGTCAGTAGATAAGAGTAATATCTGTCTGCTGTGGTTGCTCTCCCACCACGCGCACGGTATTGTCTTTGCCGCTGACGGACTTCGGGGATAGGTAGTTAGTTCCAACCAAATGTTGTAATGTCGTCGAGTTTGGGTTAGGCAGGGGGGTGTTTGTTCTGTTTGCATGCACGAGATGTCCTAATAATAATAATAAAAAAAAGAAAAGAAAAAAAGAGACCGTGTGGTTAATTCAACTAGACCAAGTGGGATTCGAACCCACGACCCCCGCATCACTGAGGATTTGAGTCATATGAGTTCAGGCCACAAAAGACACTGAAAATCATATAAGAACGGAACGCTAACCACTGCGTCACTGGTCTAATGTTTAGCCCTAATGGGGCGACGCATGGAATACATGCAACTTACAACAGCACCCACATCCCATCAACTTCATCCATCACAGCCGCATCCATCCGTGGATGCCTTGCTCTCATCTCTTCGTATTATTGTTGTTACCTCCAACACAACAACAACAATCTCATGTTTCATATGTTGAATTTCCTTTCTTACCAATAGACTCGCTGGGAACAAAGACGGACTATTATTAGAATCTCTTTCATTTGTCTCCCTTCTCTGTCATCATACAACTGCAGCCAACATCATCTTTCATCACGTCATTATGGTTACCTAGTACCATACCTGGGCAGTCACTCAACTCAACATCAGAACCTATATATTGAGTCTCTTAGACGGTTTAACCACATCTAGACTCTGCTAATGCAAGTGCTATATCCCATCATCGCCTCTAGCTTTGCTCCGCTTGCGCATCCGGCATCGCCATGGCGGCGGCTATCGATTTCAACGCCCTGAGGGCACGGACTCTAGGCTCTGGTAACGATGAGGAGGCCGTGACTGTGAATACCCGCGCTCTAATAGATAAGGTGCTTGCGCGATATTCTGGGGAATGGTATGCGAGATGCTTTTACTCAACTCCCTGCCATGTTGTCTTGCAAACTACTGACTGATGACCTCCATATAGGACCGTGCTACGAGAGCTATTACAGAATGCTGCCGATGCTAACGCCTCGAATGTTACTATTAAATTCGAAACTATTCCGTCGACAAGTGTCCCTGCCCCTAATGAACCTGACGAAACAGCGTCCATAAAGCATGTTATTGCACACCACACCCTTAAGCGTTTGATACTCACCAACAACGGAACCCCTTTCTCCCCGAACGACTGGGCCAGACTCAAGCGAATAGCGGAAGGGAACCCGGATGAAACCAAGATAGGAGCATTTGGGGTTGGATTCTACAGCGTGTTTTCAGATTGCGAGGAGCCATTCGTATCTTCAGGTTCGGAAGCCATAGCTTTCTACTGGAAGGAAAATGCACTCTTCACCCGCCGTTTGAAACTGGAGGAATCCGATTCTAGCCCCAACACGAATTTTGTTCTGGATTACAGAAATAACACGTCCCCCGTTCCGGCTCTCATGCCCTTATGTCAGTTTCTTGCCAGTGCCTTGACCTTTGTTGGCCTTGAATCTGTTGAGCTTTGGCTGGACGGTTGGAAACTGCTCCATCTTCGCAAGAAAGTTGCACCAAGTGTCAGCATAGGAATACCTCGAGACGTGGAGACTAAAACTGCTGAAGGGCTTATGAAAATTTCTGGAGTAATACGGGAAGTCGCCCAGATGGACGCTACATGGATGGAAGCGGTGTCTTGGAAATCTCCAAACAGCTCTTCGCGTTTCGACAGCTCAAGATATGCTGATACTACGGCTTCGTTGAAGTCATTCTTTTCCTTTTCCCGTTTGACTGGTTCATCTTCTAGTGGCAGTTCTTCTAAGACATCCAGTCTAGACAAAGCAAGTCACAAAGAAGCTAAAGATGACCTTATTGCCACGAAAACATCATCCGTATTCCTTCTCATCAATGCTGCCACCATCAAGACATCTGTTAGCCAATCTTTTAGCCGTGAACTTGAACGTGCGACAAAGAAGCCCCCGCCAAAATCAACGACACTTGCTATTTTGACAACGTCCCACGATTTATCGGAACCCTCGCAAAAGGAAGTCTCGAAGGATATGGATATTTTCGCTTCCGTTCTTCCTTCGAGGTCTGGCCGGATCTTTATCGGATTTCCTACACATCAAACTACCGGGCTAAATGCCCATATCTCCGCACCCTCAGTGATCCCAACGGTAGAGAGAGAAAGCATTGATTTGAATGCTCGATGGGTTCGCACATGGAACTTAGAGCTTCTCAGAGCTTCAGGAATTGTCTGTAGGATTGCCTTTACTGATGAAATGTTGGCCCTCAATAATCGAATACAATCTGGGGTAAACAATCCTGGTCGATCAAAGATTCGGAAGCAAGATATAACTGGGGTGGTGCCAGAGGCAGTGCATATTGCCAACCAGTTTGTCTTTCGCGAATCAACTCCGACATCCCAAGTTGGACAGGTAATTGAAGATGCTTACTGGACTTGCAGCAAATATGCCACGATTGAGATACTCTCCACATGTGGAATTCTTTCATGCCATCAAGTGCGGATCGCGCCAAAGGACCTTAGTTTTATGGACAATATACCAGTTGTGCCTGATGAACTCATGACTGGCGCAAAAGATTTCATCAAGCGATTGACCGATTTTGGCCTTATCACTGACATAACTGTTTCGGATATCATGAAGGAGCTGGAGTCGAGTCCGCTGACTTCAAAACAGCTGGGCGAGTTTCTATCATGGGTGACGAAGAAAGCTGTTTCCGGCGCAATCGATATTTCAACGGTGCGAGCGTTACTGGGAGTAGCCGTCGCCAACGACGAATCTTCTGATGGCAGCCGCGTCATTCTTCTCAGTGCTATAAAAAGCTACATTAACCCAAATAAAATATCTCTGGAGTTGCCCGTGCCGCCTTTGGCTATGCCCTTCAAATACACCAAAGATCTGACAAAGGATTCTTTAGAGTCATTGGGTTGGGTTGAACTCCAGACTGATGTTTGGATTACATGGCTTGTTCAAAATGCTAAAAACAGGAATGCACTTTCCCTTGAGCAGGATATTACGCAGACCCCGTCGTTTTCCGCTCGCGTTCTTCCTATCTTATCTAAGCAATGGGATAGCATAGCTCCGCTTTCAAAGGCGTCGGTTGTTGATTTGCTGCGAGACCATACTATCATTCCGACCAGGTCGGGAATGAAAAAGCCACCCGAAACTTATTTTCCCACAGTAAGACTATTCGATGATCTACCCGTGGTTACGGGCCTGAACAACGTCAAAGAGAAGTTTCTCAGTGCTCTTGGACTTCGAAAGACTGTTGAGCTTAACGTCATTTTTGAGCGCCTTCTGAATACCTCAGACGATTCAATCGACGACAAAGCACCACCTCGGAAGAAATGGAGCCATGTTGATCTGATCAAATATTTGGCTTCCGTTCGAAGCGATATTCCGCCAGAAGACATCAACAAGCTAAAGAGCGCAAAAATATGCACCGCTGAAGCCAATGCGAGTGTCAAAACTGAAGGTATACGGTATAAGGTTTGTGAGCTTTATATGCCTGACGAGTCACTGAGGTCCCTTGAGTTACCTATACTCTACTGGCCTGGGGGGAACTATTTTCCCACGAGCCCCGAAGGGCGGTTTTTAACTCTTTTGGGGCTCAAGAGCTTCCCATCAGCGTCAGAGCTGATACAGCTCATGGCCTGGGCAGCGTCGGCGAACAATGTCAGGCTCCAAAATAGATCGATGACATTTTTCATTACAAATCACGTTGCCAACGGATATGGCAATTTTGACCCGTCTCAGGTCAATATACCTTTTCTCCCAATTGAAGGACAAAACAAACTGAGCACACCTAGCCATTGCTTCACTGACGATGGAGCTACCGTATTTGGGTTTGATCTTCTCAGAAAAGACCTTCATGTCCATGCCTCTAAGTTCGGTGTCAGCCAACATCCTTCTCTCCATGAATGTATTAATCTCCTTGTTCGCAAACCCCCTTCCTCGAAAAAGGAAGCTCGCATCTTGTTTGAGTATTTTGCCAGACGCCTAGGGGAGATCAATTCGGTCGCTGCAGGACGCATTGGACAAGCGCAGATAGTCCCTGTAGCCAGAAAAATGTCGTCGACTTTTACTTCCCAGGAAAAATCTCCTCCCGTTGGCCATATTGCTCCACGCGATTGCTATCTTGGGGAAAGCGAAGACTATGGAGACATTTTTGACTTTGTCGACTTTGGCCAAGAAGCCAATTTGTTTCTGCTTGCGTGCGGCTCAAAACGAGAACCGACCAAGGTTGAGGTTGCAAGCATGCTAGTTAAGGAGCCTGCCAGAATTTCGTCAAAGCTTCAAAGTCCCGACAAATACTTGAATCTCCTGCGGAGCCTTGCTGAGAGCATTCCCGTGCTGAAGAAGAACAGAGATCTGTTCAAGGAAATGAAAGCAGCACCGTTTCTTCTAGCAAGCAGAGAATTACCTTCGAAGCCACCATCAGGCAAGACAGATGAACAGCTGATAGACATGGATGATGATAGTTACGAGGAAGAGGCTCAAGGTATCAAAGAATGGCAGCTGGTGAAGTCCCGCGATGCTATAATCGTCGATGATTATGCGAGCTTTAGTTTGTTTAAACAAAATATCTTGGCGGCTCCGCAAGAGGAATTGCTTGAAGATCTATATGTTGCCCTTGGCACACCGTGCTTGAGTGAGCTTGTGGAAGAGCAGGCTCGATGTGATGGTCTGGCACCAGATCAACGCCCTGCAATGAAGTTGCAGAAGCAAATATACGAACGGTCGAGATTATTTCTTCACGACTTGCCCCGTGAGATGGTAAAGCACGATACGAAATGGTTGGAGAAAAACCTGTCGGTTCGGGTTGTACAATCCATCTCCTTGAGGCGGTCGCTGAAGGGGCGCAATGCTTCTCATGTTGAGAAACGCAGCGCTGTTGTGATCCAATCCCGCGAAGGTTGGGTATTGTCGATCTACGCTGGTAGGCCTGATCTATACCAAGTCAGCCAGGCACTTGTTCACTTGATTTTGTATCGGCCCAAATTGCATTCAACGCTCACATTAGAGATGTTATTGAAGACGGACCTCCTTGAACTACGTGCCCGAGGGTACAACGTTGAGCGTATCCTGCGCCAGAAGGCTGCCGAAGCGAGACTAGCAGAAAACAAACGTCAGCAGCAGCTAGAAGAAGAGTTAAAGCAAATACAGGAGAAAGAAGTTGCTTGGAGAAAGGGCAAAGATTCTGAACCAAAAGACCATCGCGAACAGCTGTCAATGCCAGGAGTCTTTCCTGATTCATCCCCGCCTCACCCGAGGTCAAGCAATGAGGAAGGATCCTCAGGAGTAGCACCTACTCGACAAAAGAGTGGAGGGCTATTCTCCGATCTCACTCGACGTTTTGGATTGGAAGATTATACGCGATCAAATAACCCCATACAATCGGCCTTGCAAAATTTCCGTGATCGGACCCAACCCACCCCTTCTGACTCGCCTCCATCGCCTTATACTTCCAACGAAGGCGGTTCGACAAAGGAACACAAACCTCAAACTGTTACATCTCCACATACCCTTCAATCAAATTTAATGTCCGCCATCCAAGCATGTCGACCACATGGGTCATCTACTCTTTACAGTCGGGGTGAAAAGAACAAGGTAGTGGAGACCAAATCGTACTGCGACGAGCGTCCGAGCCACGACCTTGCCTTCGCTGCTGACTCCAGTTCCGGAATTCGGATATTCGTGACGAATACGGTCGGTGATCGCTCCGGCTTTTTGACCGAGAACTCGAATGGTCTCAATCTCTTCGCGTTGATATTGACAGATTGCGCCAGCGTATTTTCCGTCCGGCTCAATAGTGTAAGCATATTTTATGATCCAGGCGGCAAGACCATTGCATTCAACAGTTCAGGAAGCATCTTCTGCAACTATCTCTTCTTCCAGCAGTTGCACCAGGCGCAAATGCTGAATAACAGCGGTGGCGTTAAGTCCCGCGAAGAGGCATTGGTGTATTGGTGGGTCATTTTCTGTCATGAGCTCGCTCATAATCTGGTTGCAGACCATAGCTCCGATCACAGTTTCTATACGTATGTAGACCCTATTTCGTTTGTCGTTAACTCCAATCCAATTCTTTTTCCTCATGTTTTGAAGAAGACTGCTAACCGGTCCCTTCTCTACTGTTAGTGAAGGCTTTGTCACTCAGTACTTTCCGCGAATCGCTCGCAAGATGGCAGAGTACATGGCCCCTGCAGCTCCTAAAGCTGCTTCATCTGCCCTTCCTTCTCTGCCTCCTCCTCTGGACAAATAATGATGCTCAGTAGCCAGCTTCTTTTTTGCATGCGGGCGCATGGTCAGGATTAGAAAGTCTTGCAAAGAGTTTTGAATTTGTAGAGGGACAGGCGTCCAGAGTTTACATTTCGGTGAGGGCGGGGTTGGATGATTTGGTCTATCCCGAATGATCATTTACTGTATTGTAATATAATAAGCATCATTAGGAATAGCAAAATAGATGGAGGTTTTTGTTGGAGTACTTGCCAATCAATCTCTTCGATCGATTATTGATGCGGACGAAGTCCAGGATTAAAGCAGAAATCACATGATTATGGACACGGGCACCGGCAGCAATCGTCTGATCCATGTCTAATAAATAATAGTTCATGAAGTTCATCATCAAGATGACACTACAAATTTCAGATGAAAACATTCCGTTTAATTTGGTCTTCACATACACAAAGGAACTCGTAGACAGAAGCGCCATCTCCTCCCTTGCTCTGGGGGCCTGTTGTAAGGTTGCGTCCCATTGCTTCTTGCTCAAAGCTTATTCTTAGTCATGCCTGGGCGGCCAGATTTTTCGTCTTCCGCAAACATGACTGTGCTTTGTTCTATAGTAAAGTTTCTATCTCTCTGCAACAATCCACATATTCTTTGGATCTTATAACCGACTATCTTTACTCTCCTAATTTTCAATGTATATCCCCTGTTGTTGAAGCTTTTCATTCTTTTCTTAGGGTATCACTCCTCGAACCACGGAAAGTGGTGGTATCCCTCTAACCACCAAATCCCCTCTATCCTCTCAGTATATACATGATATCCACCCCTTCAGCGATCATATTTGTCTGATCTGTTTTCTTAGGGTTTATTTTGGGCGGAAG
This sequence comes from Helicocarpus griseus UAMH5409, assembly GCA_002573585.1. Classification (NCBI taxonomy): domain Eukaryota; kingdom Fungi; phylum Ascomycota; class Eurotiomycetes; order Onygenales; family Ajellomycetaceae; genus Helicocarpus; species Helicocarpus griseus. Next base: position 42,317 of record PDNB01000132.1, on the reverse strand, counting down.
TCAACAATTTGCTGCTGTGGCTTTTTTTAGATATTTTCAGTGAACCCCTGGCGTCCATGCCCATCTCAAAGGACCTCCGAGTCGTTCGCTTCCGGGGTCTATAGGAATGTTTCTTCTTGCTAGCGATTCGTTTTGTTCAAAAGAGTGCCATGTCTTCTACGTTTGAGGACGTTCCGGCATCTTTGAGCTCACTATCGTTCAGCCGTTCAAGCTCATCTAGTTTAGATTCTCCTCTCGCTATCATTCAATCCAATGCGATAATGCCCGCACCAGAAGAGCGCTTGAATGACATAGGGCGGATTTTATACCTTGATGCATACGACTCCTTTACCCGCAACGTCGTTGACTTGGTCGAAAGTACATTGAATGTTCTCGTTACCGTCTGGCCTATTGACAAGGAGTGGCCAGAGAACAAGCAGGATGTCATCGATGCGTACGATGCTATTATTGCTGGCCCAGGACCAGGGACTCCGACGAATCCGGATGATGTGGGGAGTATGGACCACTTATGGGAGCTAGATAATATTCCTGTTTTAGGCGTTTGCCTCGGATTCCAAAGCCTCTGTGTTAAGTACGGCGCCACTATCCGCAAACTTCCTACGCCTCGACATGGAAAGGTGGTCAGATTCACACATTCTGGGAAAGATATATTCCGAAATTTGCCGGAAAGCTTCGATGTAACGCTTTATCACTCTTTGCAAGTGCATCTTGGACACCCGATAGAGTCTTCTGGAGATCTTTCCGACCGTCTGCTATGCTGGAGCCCAAGTAGGAGGTCAGATCTTGTGCCTCTTGCGTGGTATCAAGATGTGGCCTCCGGTAAAGCTAATCTGATGGCTGTTCGTCACCAAACAAAACCTCTTTGGGGCGTGCAATTTCATCCTGAATCGTGCAAATCCGATACGGCCTGCCGCAACATGGTCAAGAATTGGTGGGAGTCTGTTGTTGATCACAATTCCAAGGCGCGCACGGTGAGACGGGGACCTATTCTCGCTTCTGGACCGATACCCAAGGGTGATGGCTATTCCCAAGTGGCTGATAAGATGATCGAATGGTGCAACGCGTCGTCCAACGTAGCATCGTATCAAACCTTAGACCGCGGCGCTTTAACAACAGAGAGGATATGCGAGCTTGTCGATGTCCCTTGCGTGCCCAGTGTGGTGTTGGACTCGACCTCAAGGTATAGCATTATTTCTGTTCTCAGTTCAGGCGCATGGACACTCGAGTACTCGCTTTCCACCAAACAGGGCAACATGTCACGACTATCTAATCAAGACCAAAGCGTGGACTTTGCCCAGGAACCAGGCGGGATTTGGGAGCTTTTGCGTCTCGTCCTATCCAAAAAGAAGGTCGTGGCAGGGAACAGTACGATACCGTTTTGGGGTGGTTTTATGGGCTATTTCTCCTATGAAATGGGCCTCGCCGGATTATGCGAACAACAACCTCCAGAGACTATGGACGGGGAGGAGACGGCTGACGTGGGTCTAATATGGGTTGAGCGTAGCATCGTGATCGATCGGGAAGATAGTAAAATTCACATTCAGTCAATCCGACGTTCGGACCACCAACCTGGCGACTGGATTGACCTAACTACAAGACATCTTACCGAGATCGCATCTAGAGGATCAAAGGACCGCGTCGTACCTAATATTTCAGTCACTGGTTATCAACATCTAGATGAACCTATGTTGGATTTCGCAGACAAAACTCATGCAAAGATGATGATTAAGAAAGCTGAAATCATCATGCCCGATGAAGTTGTCTACAAGACAAAAATAGCTGAATGTCACGAATACATCGGTGATGGCGAGTCGTACGAACTTTGTTTGACCGATCAGGCGCAAGTTATTCTACCCCAGAGCCAGCCCATTCAGGGGACCGACGTCCGCCCATGGATATTATATAAGCGTCTTCGGAAATACACCCCGGCCGCGTATGGTGCCTATGCTACAATTGGGAAAGCTAAAATAATCAGCAGCAGCCCTGAGTGTTTTCTCGAGTATGATAGAAAAGGTCAATTCGACATGAAACCAATGAAAGGAACAGTCAAAAAGGGCGAGGGTATGACGCTGGAAAAGGCCAAGCAGATTCTAGACACTCCAAAGGAGATGGGAGAAAACCTGATGATTGCTGACCTCGTGCGACACGATATGTTCAACGTGTGCAAATCTGGCGGCGTAACTGTTCATAAATTGCTTGAAGTAGAAGAGCATGCCCGTGTCTACCAGCTTATCACCCACATCAGGGGCATTCCTCAAACTTTGCCGCCAGCTCTCCAGGGGTGGTGTCCTACCCATCTGCGAGAAAAGGCCACTCCTCATGACTATTCAGCCCTCCAGCGCTGTTTGCCGCCGGGGTCTATGACCGGCGCACCCAAGAAACGGTCGTGCGAACTTTTACAAAAGATTGAAGGGAAAAAGCGCAGCATCTATTCTGGAGTGATGGGCTACCTTGATGCCAGCGGTGGGGCAGCATTTTCCGTCCTTATCCGGACAGCATATAGCTGGTCGAAAGTTACAGATGAAAAGGAGATATGGCGCGTTGGAGCCGGGGGGGCGGTTACAGCACTCAGTACACCCCAGGGCGAGTGGGATGAAATGGTTACTAAATTGGAAACCGTGCTGGGTGTTTTCAGGTCGTCGTCCTCGGATGGTTGTGGATGTGCTAGTGCCAGTGCTAGTACTGGCCGGACTAAGAAACAGGCTCATCACGATAAGGTTGAGTCGGTGATTGGGTTCGGGAAATCTAAAGAATGCATTTGCATGCTTTCATGAAAGAGGTGGCAAGGTGCCAGATGGCGTAAGTTTGAAAGGTGAAGTGCGCTGGAGATGGGGCTGGTAATGATGGATGTTGGATGAGGAGGTTGAGGGGAAATTCAAAGAGGAAGTCAAGAAGGGGTCAGGCAGGAAGATGAGGAGAAAGATGAGGAACAGCAGATGGAGACTAACAATGAGACTAACGAGAGGGTCAGGCGGAAAATAATGAAGAGGAGGTTGAGGAGGTTGGTTATTGAGAGAGGGCATACGCATATGCAGAGCTGGTGTGAGGGAAAGAAGAAGAAGGGTCATGATGAGGACGGGGAGTATTTTTGCATGATTTTGATGTTTGTCAGGGCCCAGAAAGGTTGAACTAAATTCAACCCTGAAGGGGAAAATGGCGGAGTAAACGAAGAAAAGAAGGGCTAGGGTGTGGTTCAGCTTGGGAGGTTATTCGTTCTTTTTCTTTGAAATGTTTGATTTTTCAGCATGGCGTCGGTTTGGCTTTTTGAAGCGTTTACCTATTCATCATTAGGGGTGTGGTATTATGATATTGCAAGGTCAGGTGTGTGCCATAGATCGATAAGAGGGCGACGGCGTTTCAACACCCCTTTGTTTGTTTATTCTGGCTGTTGTTAGCATTGGAATAGAATTTCCACGAAATCGAGTTTTTTGAATCATGCTCTTGCTTATTTCAAGGCAAAGGATTGTTAAATGCGATGGCAGCGTTCGTGGTGATGCGACGTCGACCTTGGGGGCTCATGGATATTACCCTCATCGCCCAGGCTAGTATTCTTACTTAACCTACACTTCGAGTGTAAACGCAGCATACATATCACCTAAAATTCTCTCTATTGTCTGCAGGGACAAACGGAATATTTTCCTAATTACATTCACTTATTTGCTGTCAGTCAGGTCCCGTCCACGTGACCCCATCTGCGCGTTTGGAGAGAAATAAATAAATAATGTTCTTTTTTTTGTATAAAGACCAGGCTGCCGACAGCGGGCATTCACTGCTGTCTCTCCCCTTTTATCCATTCACTTTCTACCGTTTTTTTTTTCTCTCATTTTTGCTGATGAATCTATTTACACTATGTTACTCGCTTGATCTAGGCCAATCTTAACTCTTCTTTCTTGACATTTTTGCATTGCGCGGTTTCTGAGGTAGCAGACTTTACGAAGTCGCTACAGCTTCGAGTTTATACCACGGACACATATTGCAGCTGATGCAGCACAAGTGAGGTAGGCTATTGCAGGACTGTGAGGCGAGTGGCTTGGTGTCCCTGGATACTTGTATTTAGGATAGTCAGGCGACACTGGGCAGCCTTGCTTTACCTTGCAGAGTTGCGGCTCGGGACCGCGTGGGCGCGGCGTTCTCCGTTGCATTGGAGTTGGAGGCCTCAAAGGATATTTTTTGGTGTTTAATAACACTAAGACCGAATTGTTTTGTTTGTTCTATCTCTTCTTCTACTCCCTTTGCTTCTATCTCAGCGGGGGTCCTAGAATCTTCTGTGTCAGGCTCATTCCCAATATCGAACAAGGTCTGCTACTTATTATCTACCTAGGTACCAGGTACATATACATGCACTCAAGCAGATTCTTATAGATATTGCAGATACGAAGCGGAAGCGAACAGTGGATGCGGCAAGCCTGGATTTTTTCTGTGCAAAGAAAGACAGACTGGCGATCTTCAGGAGTCTCGGTCCTCTTATCCATTCGGCCGGACCTCTCTTTCGTTCGCGATGGAGATATTCTGCCGCAATGTTCCAGACCAGGTGCAGGACAACCACCTTAGAAAGGAATTCAGACCCGTGCTAGCCCATTTCGGAATACATACGTTCCACTGCCGCAAGCTGCCCCGGCGTAATGCCGTTCTGACCATCGGCGATGCGACAAAGGCCATGAAGGTACTTGCCATGCATGGCCAGTCTGGAGGTCCTGGTAACAAGAAAAGAGCAGTGAAGCTGTTGAAAATGTTTGGACAGCCCATCTACCTTGAGAAAAGTCGCAACCAGCCAGATGAATATCTTCTCCGCACGCTGCATCGTGAGGAAGAGGTTCGCGTTTCTCGTGGGACGGTATCTGGCGGCATACATGACTCACGTCATATGGGGTCTGTCAAGCGGATTAAGACCTTTTACATTACCACCATGTCCTGTGGGCTGTGGGATTATCATAACGAGAATCCGGTGTTCATCGATTGCTTTCGCAGCGGAAGGGTGGGAAAGATTGCTTTTGGTAAGACGGCTATCCGGATCACATTGGAGAATATGCCGGGAGAAGACATCTATTACCTGGAGTTTGCCTATTACAACGTGCTTGGATCAATCTACACTGGCACGGATAAAACGCCGTCTATAACAATTACGGCCGATACTGCCCCGCGTCTATACAAGACCAATTCAGCAGACGTGTTAAGACTTGAACTAGCTTCTCTTGGAATACAGCAACGGGGGCAGCGTGGGCCCCCTCCTAAGACAAGAGTAAACCATTTCGGTGGTGAACACGCGGCTCTTGCTGGGACATGCTTTATATATAGGTTCCTTTTGCGTGATTCAGGGGACTTGTATGCCATCCGCGACCTTTCGAATGAACGCCATATTCCAGAAATATCGAGATGGTTTGACCACCGTGCACAGTACGACGTGTCTTATTCCGTCTTGAAGGCGCGGTTTATACAATTTCTTTTTCAAGAGGGATTGCCATACCGTGTCATGTTCCAGTTGCAGAAATTGGTCTGGAACGGGGACATATCTCCGGCAAAAGCAGTACCGTTTGGTTACCATGTACAAAGGGTGCTAGTAGATGAAGATCCGGATATTGTCGTTCAGGCGCTGACGAGAATGTCGCGAGAGATCCAATGGCCGTCTCCCGATGTGAAACCGTCTGAAGTTGACGTTGATGCGCTGATCGAACTGTTCTCGACCGCTCTTGAAAATGCAATACACGAGGATGAGATGAGCACCCACCGTAAAATCCATCCTAACAATATCTCAATCCATCGTGCGCAGGTTACCCCTTGCGGAATATATCTTTATGGGCCTCAGATGGAAACCAAAAACCGAGTCCTTCGCAAATTTGCAGATTACGTCGACTACTTCCTGCGGGTCGAGTTCATGGACGAAAGCGGAGACCCCGTCCGTTACGATCCTCGCGCATCGGTTGAGCAAATTTTCCAATCTCGTTTCAAAAACGTGTTGAAAAATGGTATTGTCGTTGCAAATCGCACCTTCGAGTTTCTTGGTTTCTCTCATTCGTCGCTACGTTCCCAGACTTGCTGGTTTGTGGCGCCGTTCGAGGCTTCAAGTGGCATTTTATACAATGCCACGACTATTATTCAAAGCCTGGGCAGGTTTGAACACATATATTCCCCAGCTAAGCAGGCTGCAAGGATCGGCCAGACATTCTCAGATACGTTAACCTCTATACCTGTGCCTCCCGAAATCATCGAAAAGGGAAGCGACGTAGAACGCAACGGACGGGTCTTCAGCGATGGTGTCGGTACAATTTCCGCGTCAGTGATGTACAAGATATGGAGGGAATATTCGTTGCGGACGAAAGTGAAGCCTACAGTTTTTCAGATTCGGTTTGCAGGTACTTTCTCGTATTGTTTTCATGCTCAGCAGTTTTCCCGGGCTGCATTCACATACTTCAATTCTAACCTATAGCTTACTATAGGTGCCAAGGGAATGATTTCGCTTGACAGCCGGAAAAAGAGCGATTCATTGATGTTAAGGCCATCTATGGTCAAGTTCAACGGCATGTCAGATTCCTACAATATCGAAATATGCGGCTCGGGAATAAGGTCACTACCTTTCTTCCTAAACGCTCAATTGATCAAGATTCTCGAGGACTTAGGTGTAAACGAAACCGCCTTTTTAAAATTGCAGGCCGATGAGATTGAGAAACTCCGTGCTACGGCAACTTCAACCATACAGGCTTCCAAATTTCTGGAAGACACACATATCGCCAAATCAATAGGACTTCCGTGGCTTATCAGCATATTGAAGGGCTTTGGGCTCCACCATTCGAACGACGAATTCTTGCGGCAAGTCGTGGAACTTGCTGTTTTGATCAAGCTACGGGACCTGAAATACCGTGCCAGGATTCGAATCCCAAAGGCCAAGACCCTTTTTGGGATCATGGACGAAACCGGAACGCTTAAGGAAGGGGAGATTTTCTGCTCTTCTCTGAACGAGGACGGCTTCAGGGAAATCCTTACAAACCCAAGAGTTATCGTTACCCGATCGCCGGCTATGCATCCCGGTGACGTTCAATTGGCAAAGGCCGTCGACGTGCCACACGATTCTCCCCTCCGCAAGCTCCACAACTGTATTGCTTTCAGTCAGCACGGTAAACGTGATATGCCTAGTATGCTCAGTGGCGGCGATCTTGATGGTGATTTGTATAACGTCATTTATGATGAGACACTACTCCCTAAATACACGGTAGCCCCAGCAGAATACCTCCGCGTCGAAGAAAAGAAACTTGGCCGACCAGTTACGAGAGATGATATAATTGATTTTTTTGTTACATTTATGCAGCAAGATCAGTTGGGGCGAATTGCTACAATTCATCAGACAATCGCAGACCAGGATCCCTTGGGGACTTTTTCTCCGGACTGTCTACGGCTTGCTGAGCTGCATTCTACAGCAGTCGACTTTTCGAAAACCGGAGTTCCCGTATGTCCAGTCCCTTCCCTCTTATAGAAACTAGAAACAAGTAAATACTGAATTCGGTATGTCTTTATACTAATATCACAATAAAACAACAGGTTGATCTGGCCAGCATTCCGAAATTCCCGCGATACAAGCCCGACTTCATGGCTCCAGGACCCCGAGTCCTCATCGCGGAAAGTCTATCATTTCTCAAGGAGGATGATGCGATGACGGTTCAAGATGATGATGAAGATGAAGATGAACGCCCACCCGCGAGATTCTACAAAAGTTACAAAGTTTTGGGCAAGCTATACCGATCCATTGATGAAGTGGAGTTTTTACACCATCGACAAAACGTCATGGACCGCCCTTCTGTTACGTCCGGTAGCGTCTTGGGGGGTGTTTGGGAGTATGTGAGGCAGGAAACCGAGGGGTTTATCTGGGATCATCACATTAAATTCGCGCTGGGAATTCGGGAGATGTATGTGTACTTCCTAGCTGTCACGCCCTTTAGAACAAACAGGGGGCAGAAGTCCGCCTTTGACGCCCTTTGCTTTTCTCATTTCGAGCTCATTTATTTTGTCTCTGAAGATTACTGACGCGCTATTTCTCTAACTAGTTATGAAGATAACGTCTGGGACATCATGCACCGGTACTCCTCCACCCCTTGGAAGAGCTTCATCACCGAATACGAGGTGTTTGTAGGCACTATACTAGGGCTTGGACAAAAGCTCAACCAGCGACAGAAGGATGCATCGAAGGACATGAGGGAGGGTACGCTTTTCTTATTTTCACAGAATTTCTGCTCATTGTTCTACGACTGCCCCCACTCTTCTCAATGAATTTTTTTTTTGCAGTTAGACTAATCCCCTGACAAACAGAATACGAAGGACTTGTTGAATTCGTCACTTCCAGAATCCAGGACCGCGAGTCGGGTGGCACTGAATCACTCGAGCGCTCCATTGCCTGTCTCTACATTGCCGTTGAGGAAGAGAGGAAGGCTAATCAGCATGGAAACGTCAGACAGAGCTCGCGGTCTACGGTACGCAGACGCGATAACTCCATTGCTAGCTATTATCGGCAAGAGAAGCAGGACCAGCAGGGGAGACATGGCAGGGACGGCAGAAAGGGGAGGTTGTTGAGTTTTCCATGGATTGCGGCTATTGTATGTTTGCGGGAAGTTGATAAGTTTCAACAGAGTATGCCGTTTTAGGCCTTTGTTTACCGAGTAGAATGGAGAGACGGGGGCAGAGGTATGAGCTGCTTTCTGTACGTGAGAGAGGACTCAACGGAAACAATAATGAAGTTTCTGGTATCAATACGGTAATGGTGAAGTAGGGTAAGGCCTGTCGTTTCCCTCCCCTCCGTTCTCTTTTGACTCTTTGTTTCTTTTCCAGTGGTTTTTTCTTTATATCTTTTATTTTCTACTCTAATTTGGCCTTGAATGATTTATGAGCAATGGTATATCAGACAAAAGCTTTAATCAAGAATCCAAGATGTCCTATTGACAACCAGATGCCAAAACTGACTTGCACTCTCAAGCACAAACATGCTGTAATTCCCAGTCTTGTGCATTATCATGAGATCATACACTACTATTTTGTAGTAGCTACCATGCATACACGGCATAGTTTAAGTTATACAAATGCTCAAAAGCACCCCTAAGTCCCCAGTGCAGAATGAGTATGGTTTCATAACATTTCGGATAGCCTTGAAAACAGATACATCTTGGAAGCTGCGAGGATGTGTTCTTCTATTCAACTGTTCATTTGGGCAGGCTGGACTCTGGCCCAGCCCCGGCGAAGGAAGGCTGCACGTTGGTTTTGAACGTGCTTTGGAGTTTCCAATCTGATAGACTCACATTCCTTCTATCAAACCAAGCATCGCGCAGCGCCTCATTCGTTGCTCATGGCCGTCTCAGCAATGAGCCTGTTTTAACGACTTGCGTATGTTATATTCCTCGTCTTGGATGCTGGGCTCTTGGGTTTATCATTAAAGATGTCTTCGAACTGGGCAAGATGGCCCCTTTTGTTGCTTCTTATCTTATTGATCTACCCTTGTCCCGGATCCGCTGCTGCTTTGGCACCACCGTCCAATCAGGCCGACCCCAACCCACCCTTGGAATCAGTTTCCGCATCGGCTTCCTTCGACCGGTTGGGGTTTCTAGGCAAAGTAGAAGGTTTCGTGAAATCCAAGTTCCGTCTTCTTGGCCACAAGGGTCCTTCGTCTTTCGAGAATAGGTTTCCGAGCATCTTCCAATTATTCCCTACCGCGCAAGAAGTCGTGAAAGTCGTCAATGCTCCAGATACCGAGCTGCGGAAGATCCCTACAGAGGTTATTGTTAATTCGTAAGTTTTGACAGACCAGTTTCTTTGAACCCGCCGCGTACTTTTTTTGCCCTGGTTATTAATCATCTGCTGGTAGAGCATATGCGAATTGGACCGACAAAGGATGGAGCATCAGGTTCCGTGGAAGCGTTTACAAGCAGCCGGAGATCCCTGAGCGGATGTTACATACTCTCGCAACCATATTCTTACTCGGCTCGTCGGTGAAGAAGTTATCAATGGAAAACTATGCACATGCTGTCAACATGACGCGAAGTGTATTTATGCTCAAGCAAAGCAACACCAAAGTGTCGTTCCGTGTGATCCCTGATCGCGATGCAGCACCTATACCTTCAGAGGCCTGCGCCGGCCCACGGCGACTGTCCAAGGCGGTGCAAACTGTTGACATTCCGGGACTTACAAATTTTGAAGGCGACTTCGATTCCTTTGTCGAGATCAAAGACTTATTAGGGGGCTTTCCAATACCCGGAAACATGACACGTAAAACGCAGCGACTCCAGCTATACAGCCAAGGGACTGACACTGGAAATGCTACGGCTTATCTTGTTCCTCCCGAGGGGCTGACGCTCATTAGCGACATTGATGACGTTCTTCGGGTATCCCAAATATACAAAGTAAAGGAGGGTATGAAAAATCTTGTTGGTCGTACATTCTACCCCTGGATGAATATGCCAGACATATTTGCGAATTGGTCACGCAGCTTGCCGGATATGCATTTCCACTACCTCACCATATCGCCTGAGCAATTGACGCGACCCTATGTGGATTATATCTTCAAGACCTACCCGCCAGGCAGTTTCGACACGAGGATCTTCAACTTCACGAACTTAGGTGCGACTTTGTCAATCCGTGAGTTCCTTCTTGATAAGATCTTTCAGACCTTTCCGCATCGCAAGTTCATCCTTGTGGGAGACACAACCAATTTTGACATCATGTCGTCATATCCACAACTCGTAACGAAGTATCCGGGGCAGGTCCAGTGTATTTTTTTGAGAAATACATCAGCCACGGACAGTAGCAATAGGTTCCCCTACAACACCAAATGGTTTAAAGGGATGAATCAACGGATGTATATGTTTTTTCGCGTTCCCGTAAGTTCCTCTTACGGTTTTCCTTGCCAGTTTCTGGCGAGGGAGTAAATATCTAGGTGTCGTGCTGATGTTTTTCGAACTAGGATGACCTTAAGGGTTTGGATATAGAAAACGGGCAATGCTATAACGCCTCTGTTCCTCAGAACCTTACCTATGGGTGGCAAGGATTACCTTTCGGTTTTAGGCCCTGATTGAATTAATAGCTGCGTAGGGCTCTTTTATTTCGCGTTTTTCTAGAAGTTGCTATATTTCGGGCTCCTTTGGCACCTTCTTTTGGTTTGCTGACCATCCTTTTCTTTGACTTTTACTCATTGGTACAGCCAATAAGCTGCCGGTAGTAAATTCTTTTAGTTATGTGCTCTCGTTAATGGAATCAGGTGTTATTGTTAGCTTGCCTTTTGCTCTCTGGCTCTGGTAACGAACAGTGCTCCGTCGTTTCTCAAATGTCCATAAGATGCCAAAACCTGGTATAGCCCAGTTGAAATGATAGTGTGCATGATGTCTATAGAGTAGAAGACCTGGGAGAGCCAAATATCAGATCGTCGTAAATATCCGTCAATGCCTATTTCTGGGCATGGCGGCGCTAGTCCCAACGACCAAAACAATTTCAGCAGGACGAACAAACAAAACTACCCAACAACCACAGTTTTCTGTGCTTCGAGATTCTTGAACGCTGGAAAATAGAAAACTCTGCAAACTTAGGACTCATATTACCACCTATTTTAAAAGACGTATGTCTCATTGATCTAATATATCCCCTGGACATTGTCGACTTGTGCGGTATAATTTCATTGACCATCCTCTCCAGCTACAATAAATAATACCTACCCCTAAAATTGAAAGAACAGAAATGGTTGAGCTAAGGAAGCGCAAAGCTCCAGCCGAGCCCCTAAAACCCGCTGCAACGAAAAGCACAGCAAAGAGAACCAAGAAAACAACCAAGCCTGACGCGTCTACTACTACACCAGCTCCCCAAAAGGAGACCGCAACAACAACAACGACGACGACGACGAAGGCGGTTACTGCGGTTCCATCACAGAAACCCCTGAAAATTGGCGATATAGTTGACTTCGATAAGATTGGGGCCGAAATTTCGACTCATGATGGGACTTCAACATCACTAAAGACACTGGTTGAAGAAAGCAAATCGGGCGTTGTTTTGTTTACGTATCCGCGCGCGTCGACGCCTGGCTGTAAGTTAATTGCACCGTGGTCTTCCTCGGTTTCTTCTAAGATTGATACATATGTTGTTTTTCATCCGTGGAAGAAATGATATCTGTCTATTTATTTTACTTGCTAAGCGGAGCATCATAATATTGATATGCTAACATGTGTACAAAAGGCACAAACCAAGCCTGTCTCTTCCGCGATCGCTATGACAACCTCACATCCACCGGGTTGACAATCTACGGGCTATCCGGCGACTCTCCCAAAGCAAACGCCAATTTCAAATCCAAGCAGAATCTTCGTTACTCTTTACTCTGTGATCAAACAGCTGGATTGATTGCTGCTCTTGGGCTGAAGAAGGTGCCCAAGGGGACTATCCGCGGCGTATGTGTCATCAGCAAGGAGGGCAAGGTTCTCCTGCTGGAGCCCGGTGGGCCTGCTGCTACAGTTGATGCTGTACAGAAGCTGGTGGAAAGCAATTGATTGACCTGTTTAGCTAGAGTTGGTTTCGTATGCACTAATACCGGTGCTGTGGAAGTACGGAGTGCTCTGGCGCTGAAATATGGAATGCGCAATGGGAAGAAGATACGCAGCGTAATAGTAGGAGACTAATCATTGAATCATATCGCGCAATCTCCTCATTGCCTTCCTGATATACCCCCCCTGAATTCTCCGTAGTAAATAGGGAGATACATCACAGAACAGAATAGAGCGTTGTCCTCCAATAACATTGGCAGAGTTGCCGATTAGATGTCTACCCGGAACTATGATTTTCCGGTGGCGCCCATCACCTCTCCGTCTATCCAACTCCGCCCGAATATCTGCGATAGTTCTCTCTATCTGAACTCTCAGCCCAACCAAGTGTCGAAGCTACTGGTTTCAATAGCTACGTTGGGATGCGGCCGACTCAGCTATTGAGAGCGGCAAAGTCCGCCAATGTCATTCCTGTCCACAAGGTAAATGAAACTTCCAGCCGTGCCGTGTCTCCTCTTCCATTCCGCCACGCTCTCGCTTGAAGCCCCCATGTTGATATATTCTTCTCTGAAACCGCGCAGAAATACACTCTCCAATCCACCGGCATTTGGGAAGTCTTTCGACGGATACTCTCCGTCGACCCAAACCGATCCAATGGCGTCCCATTGAACCCCCAATACCGCAACCCCCCTCCAGGCGCCCTCGAGCCGCAGACCTACGATGATCCCGTCACCATCCCCGCCGGCGACATTGCCGACAACCCTTACTGGAAACGTGATACCCGACGAAACTATGCCCGCCCAAGCGTGCTAAAGCAGGCTGACGTTGTCGGACTCTTGACGGTTGGAAGCGAGGCATCGCCCAAGGAAAATGTTCTGCAGATTGGAGAAGCTGGAACCAAGCAGCTGGTGGAGGTAGAGCAACAGGGAGAAGAGCGTGGACTGGCTGCGCTTTTTGAGAAGGAGAAGAATGTGACGGCGGATCTGATGGGGCCACAGGGACTACCGCCCATGCCTCCCAACTTGAACACCGCTTCTCGATATGAGATGGGTCCTGATCAGGCTTATCCGTCCCAGTAAGTTATCTTCCATGGAGAGACGGGCCCGTAATCGAAGCTGACAGAAAAATAAGATATCCTTGCCGCACTTTCGTGTAATCTAAACTTGCCGGGGCTGGTTTAGTTTATTTTATAGATGCAAATGCACAGAATTTTTATTGTCCACTTTTACTACAGTTAAATCACCTTTTCGTCATTTCTACTTTCATGAAGGGTTACACTTACCGGTGATAAGAATATGTTGTTACCTTTGGAAGGTTCTTCGGATGCCGTGTCACTACACCAAACCCGACATCGTCATCACACTGGAAGAGTGGATGACGAGAGCTGCGCTTGATGACGAGAGTTGGACATTGACATTGGATGTCGAACCAGCCTCTAATTTATGCTTACGATGTAGGCCGTGGAGAAACTAGAAGTTCAGAGACCATCGGACATATTAGAGGAAGAACACACCATCAGCTACTCAAATGGAATTACGTTCTGTCTACTTTCGTTTTAACAGACCCCGCGCACTAAGCCACTTGAGGCTGCCGGTATTTTGGTCTGAAAGTACTCTTTTGCTTTTTACAGTCTACAAAAATGATGCCCAATCACCTCTTCCGTCCCCGCCATCTTCATTTCAGTACGAATCCCAGTCTCGTGTATCCAACTTTGTGGTCAACTTTCGCCTTTGCCGATATCGTTAATTCTCACTTTTTCCAGACAATCTCAGTGTCGTATTGTCAGACAATACAATTTATTCCTCAGAAAACAGCATGTTTTCAAAGTCGTTGGGCTAAGTCCCGAAGAGGAAGGGGGCTATTTCAGAGAAGACCGTTTCTCATGGTTTTCCATTAAAGGTCCGTACCCTATCCTAATAGCCAATCACTAAATAATTAAATACATGAGGCATGTTTTTTCTTCAATACAGCAATGTAACACTGACTCAACTCAATTCGAGTTTATACATAGCACAAGACCCTTTGCACAGAAATTTCAAAACACCATTTCGTTCCCTTTCCGCTGAGCCTAGGTCCGTAGGACGGGGACGTTAAATTCAATCGAATGGATTAGTTCTCGTACCCCACCAAGTGAGGAACAAGCTTAACCCGACAGTCTCAAAGACTCTTGCCACGGCGCCTACGGCTATGGTATCCAATGGCCTTCTCTCGGTGACGACCTGTGAAATGAACTATACAACATCCTGTTAGCATAGCACGACTAACATCCCCCCTTTTCGGGAACTAAATGACGAAGCAACAAAGATAGGGTCAGGTAAACAACTCACGCTAGGTGCCGAACTAGCAAAGAAGATCAAGCTGCCCAAATACGCAGCTCCCTTGTAGCTCAGTGTTCCAGTGGCATTGATTAGCGCACCGACACCATAGCACTGCACGCCGCTACCTAGCAGCGAGCTGCTCCAGGCAGCTGCTGCGGAGGCCGCTTCCTTAGACTTGAAGAATTCCTCTTTCGAGTTGGCAGCTTGGGCACGGTGGTAGGTGTCGCCGAACACCGGGGTCAGGATGCCCAAGGATGCGACGTGGTTAAAGACGGTACCCAGGGCAATGGCAGACGGTTTGACGGCGGGGAAATCTGAATGTTTGGTTAGTGAGCTTACTCTTTTATCTTATGCTCGAGTGAGGCATCGTGGCGGGGATTGGACGGGGATCATATTTGCATACATTGTAGGGTAGCCATTGTGCAGATCAGGAGGAAAATGTATGGATATTATAGTTATATGCAGCAAGTATCAACAATGCAAGTGATAATATATTTCAAAGTAGCCAAGTAGTAAATTGGAGGCGAAAGGAATAAGAATGACTGAGAAATGGGTGCTGAGCTTTCTTATGAAGAGACGGGTACAAGAAGGGAGTGTCTGGCTCGGCGGAAATGATGACGTCGATATGACACCAACTAAAGCCCGTGGCAGGGAAGTTGACGGCCCAGCTCGCCAGAATTGAGACTGGCGCAGCTGGACTATGACCCGTGGGCCACGGTCTGCTGCTACTCTGCTATCTGGTTTTGCCGAATAGATGAGAAATTGCACTACGAGGGAGATCGTGGAATGGGTAGGCTCTCATACTCCGTACATGTTTCCGTATATGCTCTCTTATGTATTGAATTTCAACTAAAAACAACCAGTAACTATAGTATGAACACATACAATACTTCTATGTATTTTCCTAGTAGCCGAGTCTACTTTCTAAATATTTATAAATATTCCAGGAAGGTCGGGGAGGAGCTTTAACAGAGATAATGTGCTGTTGTTGTCTTCAAGTCATGCTTTCAGGAGGTGAGGGTGGATACACAAACAAATATCCGGTTTTGTATACGTCAAAACTTCCAGTGGGTATTCCAAGATAAATAGCTGTGACTTCCAGGTACAATATTCAAAATAAAGGAATATTGTCCAATGATCTCATCGAGTCAAAAAGGACCTTGATTCGCAAGATCACCGTTTCACTGGCACACCAACTAGACCATGCTAATTGTTGCTGAAATCACTTATCTCTGCGGTCCCTGCGCGTTCTTGACAGCATCTGCGACATCATAAAGTGACTTACGTCTTCATCAGACCAATATGAAAGATGGCTGGCAATACTGGCAATAAGTGATATATCGAACGCCCCTCTGCGTTGTCAAATATGTCAGTTCAGTTTAAGGGAGAAAAATTATCTCAAAAACACTCGGGAGTTGTTGACATACTCTTGTATACTGTAGTCAACGCGACCATTAGAATTCAGTGCTCGAACTTTCGCCTCCTCATGCCTCAACTTTTTTGCGCGGCTCTCAGCTTCCATGTCTTCTATAGACTCGGCACCACCCAAAGCTTCGGCCGACAAGCTCCTGGTCTTCTGGAATCCGTCATATAGCGTTTCAATATTCGCGTCGATTAGAGTCGGGTACTTCTGAGTTCGGCTTGCTTCATCCGTCGTACCCTCGCTGGCAGGTTCTGGTTGCTCGCTACCCAGCTCGGCACCAGAACTAGTGTTTTTTCGATGCCCTTTAGCTGCGGATTGTTGTTTCGATCCGTCATTTAATCCCAGACTACGATTCAGAAAACTGCTTGCAACTCCAGAAGCGATGTTGGACCAGAGGGATCCAACGCTCTGGCCCACTCGAGTACTGATATTTGTGAGGCTCTGCCCTGATGTACTCCATATTGTGCGCTTGACAAATGGCAGAGGCTGGGGTTTTAGTTCAGCCATGGCTGGTGATATCAGCGGTTCGATTCGGTAGCTAATAGGATCTGAAGGGTGGAAGATGTTGTAAAGCTGATTACATTTTGGTGATGACACGGCGCTTGAAATACCAGGGAGTTCATTTGAGTCCATTATGGAAGTCTCTGCTCGGATATCAAGTCCTCGTGGTCCGCGCGAAAGACTTGAGCTTCTCTCCCGTCCAGCAATCGTTTTACCCTTTAACATTTGGAACAGAGCAATCGGAGACCCAAGACAGAAGAAATCCGCGCATTCGAAATCCAAGGGGAAAATATCAGTTTGTCCATCATTAGAAGCTTGCTTCTTAGAGCTGCGATTAGAAGACCTAACCTGCGCTGGATTCATTGGCTGCTGGCAAAGTATGTCGAAAAGTATAGCACTCCCAAGTGAATGGCCGCAGAGACTAACTGAACCCGTGAATTTTGGGTTGCGGGACTTGAAAAGCTTGTAGATGCGGTTACACTCCCTCTGCACTATTCCAGCTATATGTTCTCTATATGCGCTCTGGTATAGCAGAACATCCATTGCCAAATCTGTGATGAGATTTCGGACGGCGGGAACTCCTTCTAACGTGATATCACTCAAACTAGGATAGTGCTCATCTTCGGCTGCCATTTTATCGGCGTCGGCAACATCGAGCTCTTTTCGGTGCTGCTTTAGACCTTGCTTTGGAAAATCCAGTAAATGCCTCCAGCACCTATGTTCTGTCAATATTCTGTGGACAAGTTGTATGGGAGGGGAAATAACATAGCGTTCGGGTAGAGTGCATACGCTACATTATAGGGACGGTGAAAAAAAACCATATTTAGATCTACCAAAAAGGGGGAACTTACACAGGAAGTACCTGGACACGACAGTTCTTCAGCTCGCTTCCAACCTCGGAGTTGAGCGCCTGCAAATCTGGGGATGCGGCGTAAACGCTCTTTAATGTCTTGCGAAGGGCATTTACATCGTGCACGAAATTGATACTGTCTAACCGCAAACCTAGTCTCTGACCAATTCCGTGAGTGACAAGGATGAGATGGTCAATCTGTCTGTCCCTGTCCTCTCCTTCGACTTCCCCTAGATCTTCCATTTCTTTCTCTTCCTGCTTCCGGGCCTCTTCTTCCAGATCTTCCCATTCCACGTTGTCCTGCGGCTCACCAGTCAAAGATGACATCTGGCGCTCCAGCGGGCTTCTCTGTCGTTCCAAGGCGGCATGCTGCTGCGCCTGGATTCTATCATCTAACGCAGACGGCGGTAATGAGCCCGGGGTTGCTGATCGTCTGTTGCCAGTTTTGATCTCATCTCTAGGGGTTACATGGAGACTTTTCGAATCGGCTGGCTCTTTGGATTTCTTGCTTTCAGAATATCCACGAACCACTTTTGTCCCTGCAGCACCACCTAGTCGCTGGTATACGGTGTTGCTCATCCGCGACATGAAATCATCGGACATCAGCCATGCTGTAGACGCATCTTGGTACGTGACCGTATTGCTCATATAGGATCCAAAAAGCCGATATGCCTGAATTGCAGGACTTGGCGTAGATGAGGGCGCTCCCGACGCGGCGCCAACTAGACTTTCTATGTCACGGCCCGGATCCGGGTTTGAGGGTGCTCGGTTTCTGGCGTCGTCCAAGGCAGGGGATGGCGTTTTGCTCGGCAACGGATTACTCGGTGCACGCTCACGCTGAGTGCTCCAAGGTTTCATTTTCAGATAACCCTCTTCCAGTTGAGTTGCGAGATTCTCATCACACGGACGAAGAGTCGAGCCATCTTGGAAGAACCAGGTCCCGCGCCTAACCTCGTATATTGGCCCTAGCCAATAAGCAGGGCCTAGTTCCCTGTTCTGAATATCGACATCGAACAGATAATCTTCGTTGACCGGAACCTTGACGTTTTGGAGGGGTCCCTTTGGTTTGGATGGATCCGTAGCATCTTCTTTGTCCGCAAGATCTTGAAAAGCAGTCTCTATAGATTGGGAATCCCGGATCGAGAAGGGAACAAATTTCTTGGGAGAGCCTTGCGATTTAGGAGCGTTCGATTCCTGTCCCCAGAACGATTGTTTCGACTTTGGAACATCAACAGCGTAGAACCATCTTGTTTTTAAAGGAGGGCAGTCTTTAGGATAGCGAGAAGCGCTAATGCGATGAATATGGGATACTGTATGATCACGCCCTTGCGATCGTTGTAAGCCTGGTTTGGAGCTTTCGGGTGTTTCGGAGCCCCTGGGCTGGGGGGTTGCGCTTCGAGATATACTCCGCGGGGAGGCAGTGCCAAAGAAGGACGCCCTTTGCTCGGGATTGGACATCGGTCCCCAACGCCGCCAGATGGTAAACCGCCGCCGTTCGGGACAAAGCCGGGAAGAGGATCGAAATACTAAGCAAGGATGGGATGCCAGCGTGTGAACTATTGGCCTGCGATGAGTGATATTCCGAAGATTCAGGGTGACATGTAACGGCCCACAAAGCCGTAGGCGGTGCAAGACACATCAAACGGACGGGATAGGATGAGGATAGGGATATTCTCTATACAAACTATCAGAGACAGTGATTAGCTCACGAGATAGAGGGCTGGATCAGCAAAGTACCCAACTCAAATCCAAAGATTCGCAGGTTGTCTTGTCTGGATAGATCGATGGTCATCCATGGAGATGACGTCGGTGGAGTTATTCGGTAAGAGGACGGTAAGATACAGCGATACACAGCGGAATGCTGCTGCCTGCACTGGTAATGCCGGATACGCGCGTTACCGTACGCGGCCTCAGCCTCCTCCACGTACCACTTACGTATGTTTGTTACGGCGAGCTGTATAACTACCTAGGTATTCATTCATTCATTCATTCCCCCCTTCTCATATTCCTCCTCCCCCCTTTATATCTTCATTCAACCAACCACCAGGAGAACTACCCATTGCGACTCAGTTCACTCATCATTTACTTTGACATTCAACTCTTTTTGAATTGCCGTCCCTTTTAAATCTTATTCCCTCTTCCATCGCTAGGCTCGCACCTCATCCATCTGCCCCGCCAGGCGCAGCCCCCCTACTCGCAAGCCAGTGGCCACATCATATCACTCTATCAACCAAGATGAATGTCCTCAAACTTCAGAGGTAGGTCTACTTAATCTGCGCGCAGTTTGCTCGTGGATTTCAGCGCTGATTTTCTTGGTTCCAACTTGCGCTTCAGGAAATATCCCCAGTTCCAGCAGAATGAGATATTCTCCCTCCAGGACGCTTTCCGGCGCCTAGATGTGGATGACAAGGGCTATCTTGACGAGGCTACCGCCATCAAAGCCACCCAGCAATCTGAGAGACAGCCATACGATGTTGTTCGCCAAGCTCTTAAGCAGGTCGAGCTGGACAGCTCCAGGCGCGTTGAGCTCGAGGACTATGTCGATGTAAAAACCCCGGAACCTTCTCTCTTGTCCTGTAATGTGGCATTACAGAGTCTAATACACGCGGTGCTTTAGTTGATATCAAAAGTCCGTGATGCTTCGTCCGCTCCAACCCAGCGTTCTGCTGGACCGATACCAACTTTCGCACCTCCACCTGGTGCCCGCCATGCTTCCAAAGGCAGCGTAGGCGGCAAGATCCATGTGCAGGGCTCATCTGCAAATGTTACCCACACCATCAACGAAGACGAGAGGACAGAGTTCACACGGCATATCAATGCTGTCCTCGCCGGTGACCCCGACATTGGCCATCTCCTTCCATTCCCTACAGACACTTTTGAAATGTTCGACGAATGCAAGGACGGGTTGGTCCTTGCCAAACTCATCAATGACAGTGTCCCTGATACCATTGATGAACGTGTACTGAATCGACCTGGGAAGAAAGTGAAACAGCTGAATGCATTCCACATGACTGAAAATAACAACATCGTCATTAATTCCGCGAAGGGCATTGGTTGCTCTGTGGTAAATATCGGTAGCGGTGATATCATTGAAGTTCGAGAGCATTTGATATTGGGCCTGATCTGGCAAATTATTCGCAGAGGTCTTCTCGGGAAAATCGATATTAAGCTGCACCCAGAGCTTTATAGACTTCTAGAAGAAGACGAGACACTGGAACAGTTCCTTCGGCTTCCGCCGGAGCAGATCTTATTGCGATGGTTTAATTATCATCTAAAGAACGCAAAATGGGATAGAAGGTATGTTCATGCTAGTGCTCGGGATTATAGGATACCTCGCTAACAGTTATGGAAATTTTCCAGAGTCTCCAACTTTTCGACCGACGTTAAGGACGGAGAGAACTATACAGTGCTTCTTAACCAGCTAGCTCCAGATATTTGCTCCCGCGCACCTCTTCAAACCCGTGATCTGCTTCAACGTGCAAACCAAGTCTTGGAAAACGCAGATCTACTCGAATGCCGCAAGTTCTTGACGCCAACGTCACTGGTGGCAGGCAACCCAAAGCTTAACCTTGCATTTGTTGCCAACCTGTTCAACACACACCCAGGTCTAGATCCTATCACCGAAGAGGAGAAACTTGAAGTCGAGGACTTCGACGCTGAGGGAGAACGCGAAGCGCGCGTATTCACCCTGTGGTTGAATTCCTTGGACGTCCAGCCAGCCGTCAATTCTCTCTTCGACGACCTCCGCGACGGGGCCGTCCTCCTCCAGGCTTACGATAAAGTGATCCCCGGGAGTGTCAACTGGAGACATGTCAACAAACCTCCGGCTTCCGGTGGGGAGTTGATGCGGTTCAAGGCCGTAGAAAACACAAATTATGCCATTGAACTAGGAAAGCAAAATCATTTTTCACTTGTTGGCATCCAGGGAGCTGATATCACTGATGGCCAGCGAACTTTAACCCTTGGGCTGGTGTGGCAGCTAATGCGGAAAGATATCACAATTACGTTATCCGCACTTGCACAGAGAATGGGTAAGCGCGAGATTACTGACAGCGAGATGATCAAATGGGCGAACGAAATGTCCCGCAGCGGTGGTAAGAATTCGGCCATACGCAGCTTCAAGGATCAATCTATTGGCACCGGCATCTTCCTCCTTGACGTGCTCAACGGAATGAAGAGCAACTATGTGGATTACGATTTGGTCACTCCTGGACGTACCGATGAAAATGCATACGCGAATGCGAAATTGAGCATCAGTATTGCGCGGAAAATGGGCGCGACCATTTGGCTTGTTCCAGAAGATATTTGTCAAGTTCGCTCGCGGCTTGTCACCACTTTTATTGGTAAGTGCCGCGTGTTTTCCTCTGCTCTCACTTATTCCCTTATCCATATTTTGCTAGATTTTCGCTTGGTATTTGTTTTACGATTAGCTAATATTTGGTTGAAAAACAATAGGCTCCTTGATGGCTACATATGAGAAGATGTGATAAACATATCGAACGGTTTTGATACAGTCCCGTGTGGAAAATCAAACGAGTAGTTGTGCGGCTGCATCAACCTCTGGGATAAATATTCCGTATATACATCTTCCACAGCGCCTTCAATATTTCTTTCTTGTCTTTAGCTTCGAGTCTTGTTTTGTTACAACTTCATTTTCAACCTTGACGCGTTTCTCTGATGGTTTGCAAAACCACTTGTCCCATAGGTCAATACTCAAGTCCAGATCTCAATATTATCGTCCCAAGCATCATAAAACAGTGACAAAGCCACATATTTAACTAATGAACGTCGATACAAGGGAAGGACCACTTTCTTACCAATGGCTTGACAATTCCCGCTGGGAAATCACAGACAAACCGACTTAACTGAAATAATTTGAATCATGCTTGCGTATGCATGTGATTATATATACGAGAATGGGATCTTAGGGACAAAATGCCACTCAAGTATAGTATTAAGTGCAATTGGTACCACTTGATCAATTGTAAATCGCATTGATAACAGCTAAAGTAAAACCAGCAGTTGGATACCACGAAGCACTTTGTCATGGCACGAAAGGGAACAATTACAAAAACAAAAAAACATAAGGATGAACCATCTTTTGCCTTTGAAAAGAGGGGAACAGGTGTGTTATTTGGATATATCGTAAGATACCGATTATGGAACAGTCTGTTCTTCAAGTAGGGCTACACATAAGCCAGGAGTTTCCAGTCATCATATAGCTCAACTTTCTTTTTCCTTTCTTTTTCCATTTTTCAAACGGGGGAATGTTTTACTGCAGATCAAATTACCGCCATCATTTGTTTCAATAGAACATACGCAAGGTTATTGGTCGGGGGATGGCAAAAGTCGGTTCACTCAGCAGTATCCAGCTCATCATGAGCAGGGGTGGGAGAATCCAGGGGTACTAGACCGGACGGTTAGTAAGAATTAAATTATCCTTTTGGGTCAATGTAAAAAAGCACAAACCTTTCCTATCATCACTGTTGGTACCATTTTCGCGATCGTCATCACGTCTGTCGCGATCATCCTTCATTTCTCGATCGCGGTCCCGCTCACGTTCCCGATCATCGGGACTCCGGGAGCGGTCGCGGTCACGTCTGTCATAATCGCGGTCGCGGCGATCGTCTTTGCGGGGAGAGTAGTCACGGCCACGTCGGGGAGATGGAGAGCGAAGACGGCGAGGAGGAGTACGGTCACGACGGCGATCGCGGCCAGAATCAAAGCGCCAGGAGGCAGATGGAGGAGTACGGGCCCACTATCGAGAATTAGTTTTGCTTGCGTAACGATCCAAGAAGAAGGTGAGTTACTAACCTCAATCTTCAAAAGGTCGTCCCGGCCGATACGCTTGTTGTGCATTTCATGATATGCGTCATCAGCATCGCGACGGCTCTCGTACTCGACAAAGGCAAATCTTAGAATGACGTTAGTTTGTCAAACTCGTGATATCCACGCTATTCCAAAGGAAGAAGGGAAACTCACAGGCGACTGGAAGCAGTGCGAGGAGCTGGAATATCGCAGCGAACAAGGCGACCATATCTTCAGGAAGAAAGGTTAGCACTCTAGACCACATGAGTTTTTCGCCCAAGTCACCCGCGCAAATAAATAGATCTGAGGAATAGGACTAAGAAACTAATGAAGTATGATGAAATATTATGATGTTGAGGATTCGGGAGGAGCCATTCCCCAGTTCAATACGGTGGAGAATTCAGGGAAGAAAGCGCCGGTAAGGCCGAGCGGTCGCGAGCCAGGTTTAAGGGGGGGAGGAGGTGGAGGAGGAAGCAGGAGAGGCATCGGTATCACGAATATTTCGAGTCAAGACGAACGGAGAAGAGGAAGGACCGTCCGTAGGATATCGGCAAGGGAGGAGGATCGACGAATGGGACATACCGTTCGAATTCGTAGGCTAGTTCTCGAGCTCGAGTGCCGTGGCCGAAACCAGTGACATAAAGAGTAGTTCCGCCACGAGACATGGTGAAAGCGGGTTGTTGTTGTCGTTGCCGTGAAAGACAGTAGAAGCTTGGGGGTTAAAACCTGATGCAGCAAGCAGCCAAGCCGAACAATCAAAACAGGCCAGAAAGTAAGACAGATACCAGGCAGAGCGGGTTAGAAGAACCAGCTCAACGGGAAAAAAAAAAGGCTACAAAGGGGATAAAAACGGGGGGATAGATAGAGGGATTTTTGATAGGAAAAAGGAAGAGATGGGGATGGAGATGGATGAAGGAAAGATGAAGAAGAGGAAGAGAAAGAAGACGAAGAAGACTGACTGGTGTTTGAGCCGCGAAAGCAAAACAGGCAAAACCACGTAACGCGTATTATTACAGACACGGTCATAGGATACGATACCAATAATTAAAATACCAATACGCATGACCACAGCTAGAGTGTATTAGTCAGCCAGCCATAGGTCTCATTCAGCAGTGCTATGATGATTCGATATTTTGATATCCACGAAATACCTTTCAAGAAAGCGAGGATATATTATGTTGTTATTAGATAGCTGTAGCTCTCTGAAGTACTAACTAAGTAGTACTGGCCGTTCCCAGGCAACCTGGAAATCCCTTATTCCTCCCTTCCGACGACGGTAAAGTCACGTGATCCCAGCCTGCAAACCCGCATACGGAGTATTTATCTTCTTCGGATTCAACGCCGGGGGGTCTTCGTTCTTCGTCGCCGGGATTATCACCAACCACTGTCTCCTTGGTTATCTACCCCGTTGCTCCAGTCGCTAGCTATATATATCATCCTTCACATACCACGCATTACCCATCACAGCTATATCTCTACGCAATTGATCGACCTCGTGTGCTCGTGTGTGATCTCTTCGTCGATCTCCCTTCATTGATCATTTGACGTCCCGCCAGCCCTATTGGCAGATAAAATTTACCCAGAGTCCCGGACGCATTCCTTTCCGCTTCTTACAACCAACCGATTCATCTCCTCAAATTGCGCAGTGCAATATCTCTCCCTTATCCAGCCGTTTCCCATCTCTCGTGACCCATCAACTCATTGAATCACTTTTCCATGGCCTGTGCAGTGCTGAGACTCTTGTCGCCGGAATACTGCATCTCGAACCAGTAGCAGCAACTGCAAAACGCCGTCTTTTAACCTCCGCCTGATGAGAGAGACCTCCGGGGTACCCAGGCGAAGCGAGTTACTCGTTCATCGTGCTTTGGCTTGATTGCCATTTCAAGAATTCATCCTTGCGCTGGAATATCGGTTTACAAATTCCTTCGCCATGAGTCTCGGTCCTAGAGATGCGGCTCGGAAAGAAGCTTCAGAAGCGCAGTCTCAAGCAACATTGAGGGAGTTGTCACCACTCACAACGGGTGAACCTGAAGCTACCATCAAGGTATGTGCTTGTATTTTTTTCTATCTCAACTTTCCAATGCGTTTCTTAACCATGACTATCAGGAACCTCTTTCCCCACCGCCTAATTCTATTCTTAAAGCAACCAAAGCCAGCTTGTCGGAACCTGTTACAGCCGCTTTCATCGCAGGCGGAGTTGCCGGTGCTGTATCGCGAACAATAGTCTCTCCCCTGGAACGATTGAAAATTTTACTCCAAATCCAGAGCGTCGGCCGGACAGAATATAAATTGTCGATATGGAAAGCGCTGGTCAAAATAGGCAGAGAAGAAGGATGGAGGGGCTTCATGCGCGGCAATGGGACAAACTGTATCCGCATAGTCCCTTATTCTGCCGTACAGTTTGGGAGTTATAGTTTCTATAAAAAGGTAAGCCAGACAGTTGCCCCAGCTATGTCAAGTTCCATACAAAGCCACGTTGCCAATCCGACAGTTCCATTATTATATACTTGAGCATAATTGCCCGAGTTTTGTCACTGACCGTGATCCTTAGCTTTTTGAGCCAACCCCTGGCGGCGAACTTACACCTCTACGCCGTCTGTTATGCGGAGGTATCGCGGGTATCACATCTGTCACATTTACTTATCCATTAGACATTGTAAGAACACGACTCTCGATCCAGTCTGCTTCGTTTAGCGAACTTCGTAAAGAGCCACAGCAACGGTTGCCGGGAATTTTCCAGACAATGCGGTTGATGTACCGAACAGAAGGTGGATTTCTTGCTCTTTACCGCGGAATAATTCCCACGGTTCTTGGCGTAGCCCCTTATGTAAGTCTTGAGTTTCTTAAAGGGCCATACATTCCCTTTTTCTTCCGCTAATCGTTACGAAGGTCGGGTTAAATTTCATGACCTATGAGTCTGTTCGGAAATATCTGACTCCTGAAGGGGATATTAATCCTAGTCCCTATCGCAAGCTGCTGGCCGGTGCGATATCAGGTGCCGTTGCACAGACTTGC
This sequence comes from Helicocarpus griseus UAMH5409, assembly GCA_002573585.1. NCBI lineage: Eukaryota > Fungi > Ascomycota > Eurotiomycetes > Onygenales > Ajellomycetaceae > Helicocarpus > Helicocarpus griseus. Next base: position 15,911 of record PDNB01000132.1, on the reverse strand, counting down.
ACATATCCTTTGTGAGATCCGTCCCTCTTCATAGCTTATTCCTGTCTAATTCGTTCCTATAGTGATGTCCTCCGGAGGAGATTCCAAGTCAATACAATGTCAGGCTTGGGGTACCAATATACCTCTGTATGGGATGCAGTGAAGGTCATTGTAAAACAAGAAGGATTCAGAGGCCTATATAAAGGAATTGTTCCAAACTTGCTGAAGGTTGCTCCAAGCATGGCGAGTAGTTGGCTCAGTTATGAGCTGACTCGCGACTTCTTCGTCGGGCTTGGTGACAGCGACTAAGTGATACTATACTCTGGCAACTGACCCCGATATGTGCTCCCGTGGTGAGCTAAGGGGCGCACAAACATTTGTCTTTATCAAGGCTTTTTAGGCGGCCTGGTCTGTTGTGAGTTAAGAGGTTGGCTGTGTTTATATCATCGTGCACATATTAGATGTTCTGTTCGGTATCAGTTTTTGCTTGATTGGTTTTCTACCATTTACTTTTTTGTATACTCCTCGCGTTGGCAAGCTAAAGAACTAAAGAATTGTTAGAGTTGGACTTCACGTTAGAGATGGACAGGAGGATGTGACTGGGGGTCTTCAATAGACAAAATTCGTTTGACTAATCAAGACAGTGCAATGCATTTTGTTACGCTAGTAGATTAAATCTTGTGTTTTTCAACATTGATTCATAATTGATATCAATGCATTGCAGTTTATCAAATATATCTCCGACTCTCCATGGCCTGGAGGCTATCTTTATAAGCTGTACATAGTACAAGTAACTTACAGTAACATGAACCTCCTAGCGCTTGCCGCCGCTACAAGCGCCGACAAGTATATCGGCTGCCGCGCCACTTTCCGTTTGTAGACTAGCCCGCCTGCGATGTGTCTTGGCGCGCGGTCTCTGCGCAGTCCAGAAAGGGCTAGCGTAGGGTTACGCCCGCACACTCGCTCCGCTTCAAAATATTGTCAACGTGAACCTCAGACCGTCTTCGATTATCGCATCGGTGCAGAAGTCAACTTTCGACAACGGTATCCATTTCATCGCAGCAGCCATGGGTAAGCAGCTCTAAATCCAGCGGTCGCTTTGTCTGGTGATTTCGAAATCTTGGCTTTACGGCCACAATGGCGATGAAAAGACTGACATTCAATTCGATCTTGTCCAGGTATCGATTTGGACCGTCACCATGTCCGGAGCACCCACCGCAAGGCGCCCAAGAGCGATAATGTCTATCTCCAGCTCCTTGTGAAGCTGTATCGCTTCCTTGCTCGTAAGCTTTGATCCCCCCGCGAACAAGTTATTTTGAGGGATAGGGAAACTTCATGGGACGAGAAAAAAGACGAAAAAGCCAACAATTGAATTTTTCTTGCAGGCCGTACCGACTCCAACTTCAACAAGGTCATCCTTCGCCGCCTCTTCATGTCCCGCATCAACCGTCCCCCGGTCTCTCTGTCCCGAATTGTAGCCACCGCAGGCTCCAAGGAGGCCGCTGAGGCCAACAAGGGAAAAACCATTGTGGTCGTTGGCACCATCACCGATGACAACCGCATGCTCAACGTCCCCAAAATGTCGGTCGCTGCTCTCCGCTTCACTGCAACCGCCAGAGCCAGAATTGAGAAGGCCGGCGGCGAGACCCTCACTCTGGACCAGCTTGCTCTCAGATCCCCTACCGGTGCCAACACCGTGCTGCTGCGGGGTCCCAAGAATGCTAGAGAGGCTGTTAAGCACTTTGGCTTTGGCCCACACAGTGGAAAGGTTAGACGAATAATATTTTTTAGAGTGTATATGTTATTACCGCTGGGCATCCGTTTTCTAACCCTAATTTTGTTTTTCTCTTGCAGAAACCATACGTCCAAAGCAAAGGTCGGAAGTTCGAGCGGGCTCGTGGTCGGAGACGGTCGCGCGGATTCAAGGTTTAAGGGTGTTCTTTTATGGTTATTCGGGTTCATCAGCAAAAATGTGTGAGACAAGCTTATGGGAATAGTGGCCATTATAAGTTTCTAGGCAGAATGAACGAGCCCTTGATGAGTGATGTTTCACAACTTTACCTCCCTGGAGTTCCTGAACCTGTTTCCTTGTCTTTTTGTTACGTCTAATTTCAGCTGGTTTCTTTTTCCATACAAATTCGAGCAAGAAAAGGATTGCCTCACTGGGTATAGCATTGGGCTTTTTTTATTCCAGCTGGGAGACAATCGTAGTATACGGCACACGGTCTTGGACGATAGGGAAGCAACTAAACGTGCCCATACCAATCGATATCCATCAAGATTTATGCTATATACAAGGATGTTCTATGCGCTTCTCGACGAACAGGTGCTGCCTTTTGAGAATCTATATACTCAGTTTTTGATGCTTCCAGCGTTTCCCGCCCTCACCTTCAAAATAATCGCCGGCAGCATGGCCGTTGCCACGGATTATATACTTGTAGATAGTCAACCCCTCCAAGCCCACCGGTCCCCTAGAGTGAATTTTGTTCGTACTAATCCCAACCTCTGTACCAAAACCATATCTCATCCCATCCGCAAACCGAGTACTCGCGTTCCAATAAACGCCAGCACTATCGACACCAGCCAGGAAACGGTCCGCGATGGCCTTCGAGGAGGTTAGTATGACGTCCGTGTGCTTGGAAGAATGGGTGTTTATGTGAGCAATGGCAGCATCAACAGTTGCCTCTCCGGGCGTAGAGGAGATTGTCTTGACTGCAAGAGTTAGGTCTAAGAATTCAGTGTCGTAATCAGCCTCCGTAGCGTCTTGCAAGAGTGCTGACTGCGCCGCTGTGAGTTTGTCTTGGAGAGCTTGTTTGGACAGGTCATCACAGCGGAGGGTGACGCCCTTTGCGAGTAGGGCTTCAGCTATACCCGGTAGTTGGACGGATAGGGCATTTTGGTCGACCAGAAGGGTCTCCACGGCATTGCATGCTGCAGGATATCCGGTCTTAGAGTCAATTATAACCTTCGTTGCCATAGACTGGTCAGCATCTGAGTGAAGGTATATTGAGCAAATGCCGTCTGCATGGCCGAGGACGGGAATTTTGGTGTTGTCCTTCACGTGGCGGACAAGGTCGTTGGATCCGCGGGGAATGACAAGGTCGATGTATTTATCCTGTGCCAGTAGGGGTAGGATGGCATCCCTCGTCTTCACAAGCTGAATCGAGGCGTTTGGAACTTGCGACTTGGCTATGGCTTCGGCGATAACGTTGGATATAGTCACAAAGGATTCGGTCGACTCCTTGCCCCCTAGAAATAGTGTTAGCGGCTATTCGAATTGCAGGGGATACGGGAGAACATACCTTTCAAAATGGCTGCATTTCCGGACTTGATCGACAGCGCAGCGATATTGACAATGACTTCCGGGCGCGCCTCGAATATTATAAGCAATACCCCTATCGGACATGCCACTCGTTGCAGAAGGAGGTCGTCGTCTAAAAGCGTAGCAAGAGAAACCTTCCCAACTATTGATCAGTTAGCATTCCTCATGTACTGAAAGATCCTGCGACACAAAGACAAAACTAATCTACAGAGAAAGAAAAGGTCTCGCGCGAAGGAAAATGGATGCGCCTTACCTGGGTCTGCTAGGTCGCGCACATCCAGAATGCCTTTTAACATATCTTCATATTTCCCCGGTCGCGCCAAGTCCAACCTCTTCAAGATGCTCAAACTCAAATCGCCGTTCTCCGCCGCTTTGGTGGCAGCTTTTATATCTCTAGCATTTGCCTCGAGGATGAGATCCTTGTGCTTTGTCAGAGCAGCGTACATCAAGTCCAAGGCTTCATTTCGAGAAGAGCCAGAAAGCGTGGCAAGCTGCCGGGAAGATTCAGAGGCAATTCTGGCAGCCTCGACAGGCGAAGATTCGGTAAGCGACATTATTGAAATGACTGAGGAATTGTTGTTGCTGGTGGTAGCGGGTGGAGATGGTAAAAGAGAAGAGGGGTATATGCGCAGATGGTTAGTTATCCCACTTTGACGATGATACAGGAACAGGACGGGAAGATCCACCGCAATCGCTATCGGCACGTGACCCGGGCAGTCAACAGTCCCCCCCAACAACATCCATGTATAACATCATCATCATCATCATTGTCCCGTACTCAACGCAGCGTGCAACATCTCAACTACCGATATAGCCTTATTCCGGGAACGAAGCAAAGGTTATCTAACACCAACGTTGCTTTGCTAATGCTCCGCAATTGAACTCACACCAAGTCTACTTATACAAGCCTCGATATAAGACCAAACAAAGGTAAGCTACTCTGTATAGTAGCAGCTAGCTAGGCAGATCCAAGGATGGCGGCTGGAGTGTCTCCTTTGTGGCCAAGCCCAGCGCCTGTTGGGCTGCTATTCAATGCCAATGGCAACATTCTGGCAGCCGCTGACAAAAGTATCGCAGCTTAATTCTACACGACTGCCAAACATACTCTCCAACTCTTGTACTGTCGCTATCCATCAAGTGCTTCGCTGATAGGCATTACACTGCAATTTCAGTCTTCCAGCGCCGCCCAGGTTTGTATAGGTACCTCCTATATATCTCTTCAGGTCCCAATGTCAACCAAAGGCTGTTGTTCCCTTGTATATCGCAATTCTCTGACGCTTTATGATGGGACTCATATAGGGACACGGGCATGACAGCACCCTGAAGAATAACCTGTTTTGACATCGTAACCTACCGACTTTCCTTCGCGATGGCCGACATACTTCCCCGCTTACTTTCCTTCCCCCCCAAGGATTCGGAACAAATATCCGACGAGGAGTACGATAAAGCGATATGCGCTATACTTCACGAATTGAAGCGTATACCTGCACATAAGTTGGTTGCCGACGTGCCTGGAAAAGGAAACTTGTTGGAGGTTCGCCCCCTTAGTCTGTTGCTGTGTTGCACTATACGGGAAATTTCGACCTTCTCCCTTTGGATGAACACGCGCTTGAATACTTGGCTAATAGCCCACCGTATACAGTTGCTAGATCCAGGATGCCAGACTCTGGCCTACCTTTTTGTCCTGCTATCACATTATCAAATTTCACAGGATACTACCAAAGAACCTTTTCCGACCGCATGGCTCCCTGGAGGCGATATCTGGTCGAAATCCGTAGCATTGCTGAAAGTGTTCGATCCTATACAAGTGAGGTATGCTGGTCAAGAATGGAGGAGTCTTGTTGAAATGGTTGCCAAGTCAGCCGAAGTTGCTTCAAGAGTAAGTACCCCTATGTTATTGGAGTGTTATGTTTATTACTAACACCTTCAAGCCATTGCTAGCTCTTCAACCATTAAAGTACGCCATACTCCGTCTCGATCCGTCATCTTCTACATTCACAACGTCTCATACAACATTCGTGCGGCTGTGTCTCCAGTCGAGGTGCTATCTCTGTGCTCAGGAGATTCTTGAGAAGCCCGTCTTTCACTTTCCAACAACTTCCGACAAGCTGTTCATCAAGAGGTCACAACTCCTTCCATGCCAGCAACATGAGTCTAGCATGTCCTTTATCACAGCTTCTTCGGGCTTGTCCGGAAAGATCAACCACAGGTCCTACCTAGAATACTTCATGTATGGTGCCATGATATACATGGGACTCAAGAAATGGGATGACGCGATCCATTTCCTCCAGGTTGTGATTTCCGCCCCTACGACAAATTCAGTGAGCTTGATCATGGTGGAGGCTTATAAGAAATGGGTCCTGCTCGGCTTGTTAGAGATGGGAAAGGTACATATTCGGCTAGCTATATTTTACGAGGTTCAGAGGCTAATTCTTCTAATCGCAGGTATTGCCTATGCCGAAAACTGTAACACCGTTTACAGCTAAGACATATAGATCACTAGCTAAGCCCTACGAAGCTCTTGCTGATGTCTTTCGAACCGGAGACTTGCCAAGACTAAAAGCAGAGATTACTGCCGGAGAACCTGTTTGGGCAAATGTAGGTAATGAATGAGATTTTATAGCCTATAAGATGAATATGTGATGCTGTAACAATTGCTAACTTGTCGCAACATTTTTGTTCCTTTGCCAGGACAATAATGTGGGATTAGTTTCGCAAGTTTTGGTTGCATTCCAGCGGTTCTCTATAGTGAAACTCGAGAAGATTTTCGCCGCACTATCGATACCCGATATAGCTTCATATCTAGGGCCCGATGCTGGAATAACAGATGTTTTTGTTGCGGGCTTGATTACAGCTGACCAATTACGGGCAAGTTTGATGCAGCCTTCGGATTCGTCGACGCCCAGCATCCTCCGCTTTACATCGTCGAATTCCCACTTGGTTTCACAGTCTGAACTGAAATTTAAGACTGATCTAACGGCTCAAAGAAATCGACTGGAAACGCTTGTGAGAAACGTGAACGGAACAGATGCGAAGTTGGAGCTAGGTCGTGAGTACATAGAAAGTCTGCGGAAGGCAAAGCGCTCAGAAGGGGATGCGCGAACGATGGCGGGAACGGCGAACGGCGATTTCGACGAGGACATGATGGGAAATTTCGAATGAATGGCATGGCAGTTTTTAACCTTGACTCTTGTGACAGTTAGTAGCGTGAAGATTCAAACGATATTGATGGATGATGGTTCCGATAGAGATCTAATTACCAACTTTTTTCCCCTAAAGCAGTGCTAGGCGCTCAATCACAGATTCGAAGGTTGTCTATCAACCCGAGCAGTTACCTTGGTGAGGTCTGGGCTGAAGGAATTGAAACTCGGTCGCCACAATTATATCATATTATGGGGATCAAAAATGATATCCGTCAGCATTCAAGCAGAGCTCAAACTGGTAGCAACGCCTTGCTGTCAAATATAGAAAATGGTTAACTAATACAAAATTTATGGGAGCCCGGAGACCATAAAAAGGTACAATTTTGGCTATTTTGGGAAGGTTAACAGAAATAACGATCTCATGCAATCAAACCATAGCGCAGCATATAAGACATAGTAAAGCAAGTAAAGCATCAAGAAAACGCCGACCCAGTGGTAATTCAAAACTGAAATTCAGACCCGCTCCACCACTAACTTCTTGCGTTTATGAACTTTTCCCTCCCAACTATCCCCCTAAGCAGGAGTGTTCTAAGCGCCTGTCGACTCGGTAGATGCCTTCTCAGCTTCAACGCTAGGGATGGATGAGGAAGTTCCAGACAAGTCTGTGGAGCGGGACTTTGGATTCTTGGTATAATAGTTCGAGATCGCCGACTTGATTGCATCTTCCGCAAGCATCGAGCAATGAACTGTATATCATAATGTCAGCTCCTCTTCTAACAATGTTCCCTGCAAATATAGGATATCCCATTCACGTACGTTTGACAGGTGGTAGACACAACTCCTTAGCAATCTCAGTGTTCCGGATTTTGGCGGCTTCCTCTAGGGTCATCCCGCGGACCAGTTCGGTGAGATAACTTGAGCTGGCAATGGCACTGCCACATCCAAATGTCTTGAACTTCACGTCGCTGATGGTATTGTTGTCCTTGTCGACTCGGATCTGCAGCTTCATGACATCGCCACATGCGGGTGCACCGACCAGTCCAGTGCCAACATCGACATCACCCTTTGCCATTGAACCGACATTTCGTGGGTTGCTATAGTGGTCGAGCAGTGCAAAGAAGGTCAGCAATGAACATCATAGAAGAATAAACAATTGACTAGGCGTAAATATAAATAAAACTTATCTTTTTCATGATAATTTCGGGCAGAAGAGACGCCAATTGGGGCGAACTTTCGACTACTTAAGCTCGGGATTGAGGGCCGGACTGAGTGTGACACGCTCGCCATAGCCGACGCCCGCGGCGCAAGAGTGAGCATGCGTCTGAACATTTTTAATTATCTATCTTGTAGAGGCAGATAAATTAGAAGTAATATGTGTTCTCGAACGAAAAGGTCAAAGTATATTGTTTAAGTATCAGACCTGTATGTCAAGAACGTAAGGCGGGATAGGTAGATAGATGAAAGATGTCAAGGATGGGATGCAGGATGATGGCCGGGCTTTGATTGATAAGACAAGCGGAGAACTAAAACTTTTGCCTCCGGTCACGTGGTGTGGGTGTGATGATGTAATTGCTTAGAAATTGGAGCATCGAGGCGAACCCTGAGAAACGAGACAAAGTGTGGAACTCCCTGACGATATCAACTTATCATTGTGGACTTGTGGAATCCGGAAGAAACAGCAATGTTACATATATATATGAACTGGACTCTACGGCGTCTCCGAACGTTATGCAAAAGGCTATTTCGTAGCAAAAGACGATAGCGAGAAAAGGGGGGGTGGCTAATCAACATGGGCCGGGGTATGACATGCACGTGAAAAGACCATAATAGAAAGAAATCCAACAACTTCTATATATAACAACCAAAGCAAGGTAATGCCCATATGTTACACCAAAACCCACTCGCTCCCTCGTTTGACGAATTTATCAATCATCAAGCCTATGTCGTTGAGCGCGAATCGACAAACGTAAAAGCCAAAAAACTCCGAGGCGTGTCTCGTACTAAGCTCAAGCCCAACGAGGGTCTGGGATGAGTGCTTGAGACCAGGGTCCTCGACTTGTCGAGCAATTTGATCTATTGTCCTCTGTTAGTTTCGATTGAGATCACCAGGTGGCAAGAGGGGTGGGGAAAGGTCCGAAAGGAGAGAATATCCGGGGAATTAGAGTTATCAGCGGAAATGATTGCTTACCAAGAACCTGAGCAGCGTCAAACAACCGGGCTAGAGCACCCATATAGCTCGCATTAGGACCCGTACACTGCAGTTGAGTGATATCCCTGTTGGGCGTACGAAAACCCGGACTGTCAGTCATCGGCAATGAGTTCATTGTGAGTGTATCCCTGCCACCGTCCTTCGGTCCCGAGGGAACAGGAGCGGAGCTGCCGGTTCCAGAGCTCTTAGATCGCAGCTTGCGCCAAGACGTTAAATATGACTTGCTTGAGCCACCAGAGGCTTTCGATGCGACACTATCGTGGATTGCAGAAATATCTTCCCCGGTCGGCGTCTTGAACAACGACATTGATCCTTGGACCCCAACCTCGTTGCCCAGTTTTTTAGACCATGTATTTTGAACTTGGTCCAGGACATTTTCCAAAGACTGCATTTCCTCGAGTACAGCGTCAGCATCATAAGTGTCCGCCTTGGCAAGCTTCAGTAACGCAGCTGTTAGAAGATCACAGTTCGATATTTTCTCTTCCACTGCCTTCAATTTAACGTTCTGAACGCGCCACACGTCCCTTGGTACAAAGAGTTTGGCCGTGAGATAACCACCACGAGGGTGGGCGATAGTTTGGTATAGACATCTCATTAACCAGAACGGTCGAAGAAGAAACGACTGCGGACAGGGCTCCAACGGCAAGGGGGCATTAGGCACAGATGGGTTAGGGGATCCCGGGGTTGTAGGTGAGTGAATATTGCTATCAAAAAGGTAGATGCCTGCAGCATGCATACCATTGCCAGTAGCTGTGGTAGTAGTTGGGGTGGATGCAGCAGGAAGTGAAGGTGTAACCGCTCTTCTCGCCTCCAAATTCGGGAACGTCACACTAGACGGCGTCCCTGGTGCTTGAGTAGGTATTTCAGGCGTCGAAACCGACATGCCCCTTGCCTTCATGGCCTTGAGGCTTGAGGAAGATATGTTTTTCCTAAGATTTTCTGGGGCCGATGCAACTTTTGCTACCATATGCGATGGGGACGGTGAAGAACCATAGCCATCTGTATCGCGGGACTGCGATTGAGCGGCGGGTAGGGTGACAGGGTTAGAAGGCAGAGAACTCATTGGTTCGGAGGCTGCGGAAGTCGCTTGTAAATCATTATTTGATGTGGCCGCTTTGACTGCAGAATTTGGATGGGGAATTGGGACACTAGTTTTTGGCTCCATCTCAGGGAGGGATGATGAAATGTGCTCTAGGGACATTGAAAAGGGGACCGTCTGCGGCTCATTAGATTTAGATAAAGAACGCGGGTTCGTTTCAATGGATAGTTCCTTTGTGTTCTGGCCGTTCAAACGTCTATCTCTCACACTCGGTGGACTAGTGGACACAGTCTGTCCTGAAGCCGACGCTCGAGGTACAGGGGGCAAAGAGGGCGTCGTCGATGACAGCGCGGGTGACAAAGATGTGGTTGGAGGCGGCGGTAGTGCAGAGATAGGGGGTGGATGGGGAGGTGACGTCGTGGATTTCATCCTCGCATCCAGCGACTGAAATTCAATACCCTCAGCAAGCGTAGAGAGCGAAGTCCCAGCGGTTGTTAAGTTCGACCCAACAGAACTTCCCCAAGTTCTACCGGAAAAGCCGCTCGAATCAGACTGGCGCGGAAGAGCAGATTTCGATTGCAGGTCGAATTCGAAATCAGCCATCATTTCCTCCAGAATACGTTCTTCCTCTTCATCTTCAGCAGCTTCGTCATAGTCTGGGTCAATGGCTCCATAATTTGAACGCTCGGCTTCTTCTTGTATTCTCCGTTTCTCCCTATTCTTGGCTAGGGCCGCTTCGGATTCCAGCTGAGCCTCACGGACCCTTTGTTTTGCTAGCTCAACATTCCTCCTTGCATTAGATACTATATCGTCGGTGAATATGTTGTCTGCCTCACGGGCAGGCTCGAATCCTTCGTCATATGCTGCTTCCACAGCAGCATCCAGTGCAGCATCAAACTCTGCTTCAGTGCCCTCACTGGCATTCCGCGCGTGCTTTGGCCGAATGTAGAGTAGTGACGATCTCGACCGGACTGAGGAGCTTGATGAAGCGCCAGACTCATCAATAGTATCGAGCCAGGAGGTCGACTCGTTACTTATGTCACGGGAATGCTGATTAGGAAAAGCTGGAAGCTGTTGCGCTTGGGAAGAGCAGGCTTGATTGGTGAAACCTGCCGGCTGAGGGCTTCTACCTGACATCGCAGCATCCCAACGAGCACTTCTCGTCTCGTTGGAGCCTTGCAGGTTCATTCGAGCGTCTTTTCTAAACGAATTGGATTGCGAACATTCATGGGATGGGAGGGAATGCGATGCGGCACTAGCGAATTTGGTATCTTCGTCAAAAACGGCGGGTGATAGAGATTGTCGCCTTGGGGGTATTTGAGAGGGTGCCAGACTGCGCTGCTCTCGAGGGTTGCCAGTGTGGGGAGGGCCATTGGCGGATAGCGTTGCAGGTGTGGTTGCAGGTAGAGGTGTATCCTCGCGCTCAGCTTCAGACTTGGAATCAAACGGGAAAACTCCCTCGGACGGAGACTTCTCCCTAGAAGGAGGGTCAGGTAAAGCTTTCCCGTCAGCGTGCTGAGACGAAAGACCAAGCCGTCGAAGTTCGTTTATGCGGCTAGTGTAGGTATTACGCTAGAAGAACAATCGCGATGTTAGGAGTCGGACATTCAAGGCGAGGAAACTGTAAAAGGGAGCAAAGAAACAAAATGCGCAGCAGACTAGTACATACAATCTCCTCTAGCTTTTGTTTCTCTTCATTCCCACCACTGCGCTGCATCACCTGCTGCAGAAGCTGGCAGGCATCGCTGTAAGCCTCAATGGCGCCCTCGTAGTTTGTAGCATTATCGAGGAGAACGGCAGCATTTGCCCTCTGTAGAGCTTTCGAAAGCATTGTTTTTTGGGACGATCCTCGAATTGCCCGGTCTTGCACTTGCTCGCTATTCATTGATGAAATAAAACCCCGTTCTTCGCAGAAAGTATTTACCTCCAGTAGGTCAGAACTACAACGTGGGGTACCAGAAGACAACCTTCACCCGGGACCTGGGTTATTCAAGTCGTTTGGCGAAAGAGTCAAGCACAGCAGCATTCACCCGCAAAACGACTTGGGCCTCGTCTGAAGGGGCATTAAGACGGTCTTCTCTTCCCTGAACCCCCTTTGTGCTACTGTGGGCGCCCGTCCCTACACTCGGCGACTTTTGTTGATTTGGTATTTTCTGGAAATTTGGACAAGCAACTAATGTACTATGGCGTATCTAATCGCAAGCAATTGACAGGCGCGGCCAAGTATCGAAACCGTAAGCAGACGAGTGTTTATTTTCCGGGGAGGTTGGACGACTGGTAGGCGTGTGGTTGGTAGTGGAGGACACGATGGAAGAATAAGAATACGGGAGAACGAGCTAGTGGATGGGAATAGTGGGATCTCATGGGAGGCCGATTTCTCGAAGACTCATTTGGCACGGTTGGAATTCATTGTCGATGGTCAAGCGATCGTTGCGGGCTGGCGATACCAGATATTGTTGTTGTCTGGGAGTTCTGGATGGCAGAAGAAGCTACCTGACTTACCTAGGGAGAGCCGCTGCTCGTTGGTTGCCCGCTTCGGTTTCCAAGGCCAATTCCCGAACTTATTATTATTAGTCGCAAAGCCCCTGAACCACCACCACCACAATAATAATAATAATAATGATAATAATAATGAAGAGAGTAGTAGGTAGTACACCACACTGTGATATACAATCAAGTGAACTGATGAAGACTCCTCTTGTGTATATGCACATACATACACATGCACACATATATGTACTACTGCAAAGACAAATGCCAGGAGAGATAATAGATCCAGGTGTAAGATGAGGGATATGCTACTTATGCAATGTTTCATGCAGCACAGCCAAAGCCAAACCCTAATAATTAAGCATGTCTGGATAATAATAATGCACAATAACATAATAATATCTACTTACATCCTGTGAGGCACTGTTACTAGTTTATTATTGAAAGAAACATGATAACACAGCTAAATTTAAAATACTCCTAACTTTGTAACAACCTGAAGCCACAAGCAACGAAGAAATAAAAGGCTTCGCTCCATTTTCTTTGAAATATATGCAGTAAACCTCCTCCTATTTACTTTCTGTACCACATCCGAGTGATCCTGGTGTGTCGCATCTTCTTCTGCAGTTGGAAGATTCCATACATAAGAGCTTCTGAGCTTGGGGGGCCTAGTAAAAATTGGAAAAATTAGATCATGGTCGTATGCGGCAAATAAAACGCTTGTCAACTTACATCCAGGAACATAAATATCGACCGGTACTATCCTATCACAGCCTCTTGTGACCGAGTAGCTATAATGGTAGTAGCCACCTCCGTTGGCACAGCTTCCCATACTAATAACCCAGCGAGGGTCTGGCATTTGATCGTAGACTTGTCTCAAAGCGGGTGCCATCTTGTTTGTCAATGTTCCAGCCACGATCATCACGTCTGATTGACGCGGGGATGCTCGGAAAATGATACCGAGTCGGTCCTGGTCATAGCGAGGGGTGGACAAGTGCATCATTTCTATAGCGCAGCAGGCCAATCCGAAGGTCATGGGCCATAGCGAACTCTGTCGGGCCCAATTGGTGATTTGATCGAGCGTTGTCCTGTTGGAGATGGTGATTAGCCCAGCACGAGCATGAAGTGGTGTGTTAGGCTGTGGGAGACGCCATACAGTGCATATTGCATCGCACCAGCCTTCTTTTCCTGGCTAGGTAAGGGGACTTCTCTCCGAGGCTTGCCCGAGGCTGTGAGCGGGGTGCTTCCATATTCTTGTCTTTCAACGGCGGTAGATGCATGGCGGATTGAAGATGATAAGACGCCGGGAGATATGGAGCGCTGCAAAACGGCGGCGGGAATCGGAGAACCGACTTTGGCGAAGATAGAAAGAATAAGCAACACATCAACGGCTTAGTGAATGAAATGGGAGTCTTACCGTATGGTGCCGCGCGCACCGAAGCCTGCCTTAACGAAAGCATTGTAAAGGTTATGTTCATATGCCCGAGAATCGCAGGTAGAAGAGGCGATGTTGATTCGTGGAGTTGGTTGGTTATTGTCCGGTGATTGTCGACGTCGAATGGCAATACAGGCTGCTTCCCAAACTAGGCTTAGCGGTTACCGCTGTTGGCGGTGAATTGGTAATTACTCCAGGGCCTTTTTGTCCCGGATTACGGCATGTCTTATTGGATGAACGGAACTCACCTGACAGCTTATCTTGGCATTGAAATATTACACGTATGAAATATATACTGTATATGCCCCGGTATGACGTTACCATACTACGCAACCAGATTACGATTACGGCAACCTCCAACAACCTCCAACAACCTCCAACCTGACTGTTCCATATCCCCCGTGTTGCTGGGAGTCCTTGACCACGGGCAGGCGTACTATTACTACGCTGCTTATCACGGAGCATGGGCTCTCCTTCAATCGCCTGTATCGGCGTCATCGGGAAACTCGTAAGAGATGATACAAGTTCCTTTGCACATCTTCATAACTAACATCTCATCTACTTCCACGCAGGACAATCCCCTCCACATTTCAATATTTCCTCCCCATGAAGACTCCAGGCTGGAGCTCTCGCTCCTTCTAAACTCATGTCTTGACCTTTTTGAGATACGCCGGAGACACACGGCTGTCGACCAGGATTTGGGGTTGCTACATGCCTTTGACGAGAGATTCGCCGCCTATGGCTGGCTAACCAACACCGATGTCAAGTTCTTGATCGTTGTTGACATGGATGGGAAACCCCTAACTGCCGTGGACAAGAAAAAGGCCGCACCTCTTGTTGGCCTTCGTGATTCGGATTTGAAACCGGCAAGTTCAAACCTCTATGATCTCAGTCAATCATCCTAATGTTGTTGGACAGGCTTTCCGAGCACTGCAGACTGCTTATATCAAGTTGCTGCAAAACCCCTTTTACCAGGCTGATGGCGCTACCCCTGTGGGAAGGACTACTATGCTCACATCCGATCATTTCAAGATGGCGAACAATCGTTTCATCGAGGAAATTCGCCACATTGGCGAATGCTGGACTGTCGGAATTACGAGCATTTAAATTCGAGATTTGATACGATAAGGCCTTATGACTTAATGTTGCTTTCAATAAGCATTATACCTTATAGGCGAGTCTTAGATCTAGCCACAATGTGCGTGACTTAGGAATTAATTAATATGATGACCCCTCCCGGAAGAACTGCGCGATGTAGGCCTTCAGCTTCACTCCTGTATTCCATTTCATTGAGTTATGAATGCATGGACTAGTAATCCATGTTCTCAGCCATTGCTCGTTTCTTTGGTAGATATTTGCTGTTCTTTCTTTAACCGCCCGGGTGCGCGAAAGCGGGTGTGAATTGACTGTCAATTCCAGCAAAGAGTTTAAATTAGGCAGTGATTTGAGAACTATGGCCCCCGCGCCGCAGTGATACACACACCAGTTTTGAGAATTATTATTATTCTTCTTCAAATATAGATGTATGCAGTCAGAGACTATGACATTTATCTAGTTTTAAAACTAGGATTTTCCATGCTTCTAACACTATAATACAGAAAATCAAATAACACTTGCAACTAGTGTTGTTTTTTTCGCGGGTCGGGTCAAAAAAAAAGGCCCTGGTGCCCGAAACAATAGGGCTTCGGGTCAGGCCTTTAACTAAAAAACCCGCAACAACGGGCCTGTGAGTTTAACTAACTGAGCCTGTTAGGCCTGCAACAGGTTTTTGAGCGCGCCTGCGGCGCCTAGCGTGCTAACTGGCTTAACTAGGTTTAGTTAAGCCACTGGACGCCCCTATAAGCGCGGGCATGTTTTTTTTTCAGGTCGGGTCAGGTTTGCGGGCTGAGGTGCCTGAAACAATAGGGCTTACAGCTTGGGCTTTAACTAGAAACCCGCTCAAACAGGTTTTTCGCGGGTTGGGTTAGTGGCCCGGCGGGTTCAGCAGGTCGGGCCAACAACACTAATATGAATGAATGTTATATAACAGATAAGATGAATTTTTTTGTAAAACTGCATGCAGTTATACATAAGTGATAAATAAATTTACTTCACAATCAGATAACTTATAAAATATTTTATGAGTATGAAACTTAGTATCTCATTCAATCTCTTCATCTTTTCATTTGTACAGAGATGGTAGAGTATAGTCATGTGATTATTATTATTATTATTATTAATCAAGTTTAACGTCCATATCCAGCCGTAGGCTATGACAGACACAGGTAAATTAGGCATTCAGAGAGCTTATAGAG
>PDNB01000131.1:0-82347 GCA_002573585.1 Helicocarpus griseus UAMH5409 | reverse complement strand
AAAAAAAAAAAAAAAAAAAAAAAAAAAAAAAAGAGTCGTTTCCCTTCCTGAAAAGATAAACTCCTAACTATGTATGAAGGAGATAAGGATAAAAGCAAAAGATGACTAAAGATGAGCCAAATGATAATATTTCTCCCATGACAAAAAAAAAAGAAGTCATCTCAGACGTCCAAACCCCAAAAAAACCAAACACCCTTAAAATTCGCAAAAACGCCAGACATGTTCCAAGGGATAATTCTTTTTTCTTCGCTGCACTAGCCGTTGTAAAAAAAAAGATCCCCTCCCAAAATTCACATAGCTTCCATTAAAAAAAGAAGACAATGATCCGCTAAACTCCCCAAAACCTTGCTTTTTTTCCTTTCGACTATCATTTCCCTGATCTGCGAATAACGAATACGCCAACCTCCAAACTCTCGCCAAGACCTGTACCGTCAAAATTTGACCTGTCCCGGATCCCCTGGAAGAGTACCTGCAAAAGAGATGGACACGGCGTCTCGCGATTCGTAGGGTTGTGGCCCCCGGGAGAAACTACGCGGCCGGCTGGTCGGTAGCTATTCCTCCAGTAACCATTCAAGATGTCCCTCGCTCGTGGCGTCTCCTGCTGAATGTACCATTCGATCCACGACTTGCGATCCATACGCACTTCACCCTTGGCTCCGTACATGATGCTGAACTTGGAGCCGCGAGGTGCGGATTGCTGACCTAATGCGGACTCCCGTGCATTCAGATTGTGGCAGAGTCTCAGGATGTTGTTTTGCATGGTTTCAAAGTCGTGCATTTCGTTTACGGCGGGCATGCATCCAAGAGCCTTGCTGACATCCGCAGACAGTTCGTTGACCACTACCATTTGGCGAAGAAGCGGTTCGAGTATGGGGCCAAGGTATTTATTTTTGAAGGTACGGGCGCCTTGTTTGGTTGGGTATATCAACACTAGGCTGCCACCCTGAGGTGATAATTCGCGGAGACGATCGACAAGGACGGAAGGACCGGTAGCAGAGAAGAGGTCTCGATATTCACGGGGCGAAGGAGGAGGTAGGTAACGTTCGACTATAGAGACGTGCACGCTATATGGAGGGACGATTGGGGTGGGAGCATGAGTGGAACCGGGAGCTGCATTGTCTGTGCCGAAATCGTGGCACGCATAGGCAGGGACGGGGGCACCGCTGGAGAATACTGTCAAATTGAAATAGTCATCGCCAGGCGATAATCTATTTGGAGTACTGGGTGGTGAGGTGGGAAGGTTATTGAGACTAAATTTCGGAGGTACTGCGTGGATGATATTGATATAGGGTGATTGGTCGGGTTGGAGTCGAAGCTGGATTTCTTCAACAACAGAGCTGAAAGCTGAGCTAGGAGAAGAGGTTGCAGAATGGTCTGTAGGCGGACATGGGAGGGTTTGGGACACCATCTGTACGGCTTGACCAGGAGTTTTCGAAATATGAAGCGAAGAAACTATAGATTCAATGTCAGCTTTGACACAATGAAGATATGAAGATATAGACGAAATAGGTGACATACCGACGAGTTCGATCCCGCTTTTAAGCCAGGAACTCGGATGATCGTTAGTAAAGAAGTTATTCTGCGAAATTTGCTGTACTGTCCCATTCGAGCTCCCCCTCTGCGAAGTTGACTCTGGTGCTCGACAGTCATCCCCGCCTGGGGGAGGAGAATCTCCATTTGTGAAATTGTCTAATCGTGAAGGAGAATAACGGCGGGCAACGGAATGAGGATCAGATATAGGACTATTTGACTCCGGATCCCACTTGATAGAGCCAACTTCTTCGGGAGGGGTAAGAGGTAAAGATAGAGAACGACTGTTGTAGGTGTGAGAGGGTGGCATTTCGGACGAGGCGCAGGAGGAAGAGGTGTTTCGCATGGCAAGAGAAGAGATCTCGCACATGGTCTCTGGTTGTTGGAGGGTCTGGAGCGGAGACGAGTTTGAACTACACTTCACAGAAGAAGCAATGCCTAGAGACTCAAACGGTGGCAGCTGTAAATTGGGATTTTGTCTCGTGAAGAACCGCATTGTGGACGAAGGCCCTGAACGAAGAGACTCGCACGACGAGCTGCGTTTCGAGAATTTGGGGGAAGGTTTTGGGGCGGTGGATGAGAGGTATGTTTGGTTGCTCTGGACCTGCTGCAGTGGCAGGGCGTCTGACACGAAACAGCGTTGTACCGTAACCGACTCTTGTATAGCAATTGCTGACGAATTATAGGACTTGTCCAGGCAAGGTAATTCAGCGGAAGGGAATGGACCGGAAGCAGTGTTCGCAGCGATGTTATCCAAAGGCTTCATAACAGCACTGTCATCCCTCGACTGGCCCAACTCATGCTCTCTGACGGTGTACATTCAGGATGAAGGTGGTTATCGATGGACAGGATTGCTGCGCCGTTGTTAAGACTCTCACGGGAGGGCACTGTTTAATAAAGTTGTAGGGTCTATACAGGCTCGCAGTTGGGCAGCTAATTTGACGACAATAGCACGGCTGCTAGGCGAGG
This sequence comes from Helicocarpus griseus UAMH5409, assembly GCA_002573585.1. Taxonomy (NCBI): domain Eukaryota; kingdom Fungi; phylum Ascomycota; class Eurotiomycetes; order Onygenales; family Ajellomycetaceae; genus Helicocarpus; species Helicocarpus griseus. The sequence goes on along the minus strand of PDNB01000131.1, from coordinate 79,848 downwards.
CACAGACTCATGTGCACAGCTGGGGAGGCATGAAATGAGGGCTGTGAAACGGCAGCAAAACAGGCTGGATGGGCGAATCGTTTTTAGCTTAATGGAGGAGAGGTAGGTAGACGTGATGAAGGGAGATATCGGACTGTAAGTCGAAATTGGAGAGGATCAGGTGGCTGAGAGAGGAGGGGTTAGTAGAGGGAGGAGAGAGGCATAAAAGGAAGCTGGGGAAGGGCGGAGAGGTAGAGGACGGGAGGAAGCAGGAAATGAGAATGGGGCGACAGAGGATCTAGAGCGGGAAGACTAGGAGGATAGAATGGTAGAGGAGAGGAGTGGATGACGATTAGAGGCGAGAAGTGAGGAGGAGAGGAACAATGAGAGGAATAATGAAGCTGGGAGAGATGAGAGATGAAGAGTGGAAGAGGAAGAGAGGAAGAGGAAGAGAGAAGAAGAAGGTTGAGGTTTGTTTGGGATGAACAAGATGAATACAGTGACAATACACGGATACAGCTGGGGTTTGGTGGGGATTACGGCCGGATGGGCTGGGCTGGACCGGTACGGTATGGTATGGAACAGTATGCATACATACATAGATATAACTGTGCAATGCAATAGCTGAGAATAACATTAGCAGGAATAACTGCCATATTCTTGTTATTATTTCACATTATCAGCATTACTACGGAGTACTATTGAGAGATCTGACCACAGCAGATCATGGTGGCAGTGAGTCTATATGGTATATATTTATGTAATGTCATGACAGTACAGCCCGTGTGCTGACTCCCAAAGTTAGCAATTGTCTCGACCGGTCTGGATCTCTTTCGCCCCAAAACAGCGTCACACATACAGTCCGTTACAGACAAATAATACATATACAGCCATCATCCATTCTCATTATCCTCACTGCAAAACACGGCCCAGATGGGGCGGCAAGATATCAAGTAATAGTAATAATGAAAATGAAGATGGGGCTGTCTATCATGCTGTCTCTGTCTGCTGTCTGCTGTCTGCTATCTGCTATCCGCTGCCTTCTTTGGCGCCGCCGTCGTGATCTCCTCTGCCCTCTGCGCCACTCTGCCTGCAAGAACTTCCCCAAGAAGAAGATGGTCAAAAAGCAAAATAAATAACGTCGTTGGCTTTGGCGTTTTCGAAACCAAATTCAAAATTCTTTTCCCACCCAGCGCCTTGGAACCGTTCGATGCTTTGGCCAGCCAGTCATCATCAGTCTTTGACTCTTCTGGTGCCGAAACACGTTAGACTCGAGCCGAATCCCGTCTCCTTCACCTTCTGCCCAAGTCCGCAGGCCGACTTCCAGGGAAAATGCTCGTTTCAATCTTCGAGTTCTGTTGGAAATTTGAAAACTCCTCACTGCCTAGGCATTCAATTTCCTAGTATCCTGCTAGCAGCATGCTTACGTGCTAAAAGTGGTTGAAGACCTGCATCTGGATCGGACACGGCCAAGAGTCTGGTCCCCGCCCTGTCTCCAGCCCGCAGTCCCTGACTCCGTGAAACTCCCCAATGAGAACAGCGGCCGGAAACTATTTAATCGGGCTATCCACTCCCCTAGTTGAGTATCAGGCTGGCAATGGGGACGATCATCGAACTAGCTTCTCTACTTTTCTCGATTCGAACAAAGCAGGGAGAAAAGACGAAGAAAAACAAGATACTTATTCTTCTTCTGTCAAGCACAACATCCTCACAGTCGCTGGTCTGTCGACGCTATCGATTACTTACAGATGGCTACTCCGTACTTGCTACCTGATTGATAACTTGATGATTTAGGCTTGTCTTCAGCCTCCAAACCGCCTTCGCCATCTCACCTTCCAACTTCAAGCCTAGAACCCTCGATACTTCATCCCTCTACCCGTAGGTTTGGCTGCTGGCTCGGTTGGCTTTCTTGAAGCACAAGCTTAATCTCCCACCGTGCGGCGTGAACAAAAGAAACCCTTACTTCTTTCTGAACTGCTAAGCGAAACGGCGTGTTGCGTACTTAATCAGGAGACCATACTTGTTCATGAGACTTTGGGAATCCGTTTCCCGTCACTAACAACATATCAGCCGCGGCACAACTCTGAAAAGTATTTCACATATTTCACATCGGAGGAGAAAAGTCGCCAATCAAATGAAACGCGGCCCAGAGGAGGGGAGAGTTTAGGCAGCTCCGCCTTCTCTCCCGTGCAAAACATGGATGATACGGCTTGAACCAAACTCTACAAGGATGCAAATGTGGCTGCAAAGCAAAAAAATAAAGAAAACCTGACAAGGCGTGGTTGGCCCAGAGCCCCCCAACAGGCTTTTTCTCGATCGCGGGGGTCTGGATGCTAATCGACCAGAGACACTTGGCTGGATTTTTTCGATTTGTTGGTAAACTTTGTAACGAGGGCGGGTTTGCATCTGTTGGTCAATGGTTGGGCCTATGCCAGTCTGCTAGGAGTTTGAAGATAGATTGCTGAAAGATTGTTCTGGTTGGTAAGTAATTTTTGAGATAGGTAATCAATTTCGCTTTAGTCAAGGGAATCTTTTGTCGAATGACATGCCGCTCATTATACAATTTGTTGATTCGATGACAGTTCTATATGCAGCAGTAGTACTTCCAGAACTTCATGATTATTGAAGTTGCCAAATACCAACAAAATAGATAACAAAGGAACGAACCCCTCCCAATAATAATCAAGGTAAGAGAAGCCCACACATCCATTTCGGAAGATTATCCTATTCATTTAAACTCGTGGGACCGTCTGTGGGACAGAACCATCACTTAGCACACACCTTCAAGCAAGAAAGCTCCTACCAAGCACGCCCTTCTTCTACGAAATCCCATCCAAGCCACTAACTAGTAACAAGGACAGCTTCAATCCGCATGTTGCCATGTAAGGTGCAAGCCTCTTTCTTTTTTTATTTCCGCAAAATGCAGTGTGATTGCGGGCCGGTCGGATAGTTTTCAGTAAGGGATATATTTGTACTGTACATGCACATATGGATTATGGATATGAATATGGATACTGGGCACGATGAAACTTGACTGCTCACCTACTTTTTACAGTTCAGGTTGGCTATCTAACCCTTACATTAACTAACTACCTGCCCGATGCGTGCGACTGAAACTGGCACAGACAGGTTATCCCAGGAGTCTGGAATCCTCCGAGGATTCCATTTTCCTTTGGTGGATTGTTGGATCGGGGAACAAGGGATGGCTAAACCGCTGCAGTGTATTGATCGTCGCAGATAACTTGCTAGTTATATTATTACTGCCATGCCGCATAACAATAATGTTGAAATCCGTCGCGTTGGCGAGGCCAGGTCGAGAACGAACGTTTTTCTATATACTCAGATTGCTCTTCTCTTGATGCGCCGGGGATTGAAGATGTGTCTGCTGGGGGAAGAAGTATCTCAATGATTCCTTGACGTCTCCCCACCTTGAGCCCAGCATCTGTGGTTTTGTGCCGTATTTCATATTATCTTTCCGACAGATTTCGTGATGGACATACTCTCCTTCCCAGTCTGGACGAACGACGAGGCCTTCAATCGACAATCTATATTGCTTTCTGTGACACAAGCATGCAACAAGGGGGCAGAGAAATCTGGTCCAGCCGGTCAGCGGGAGGGTTGATGCAGACTGCAAGATTGCAGCTGCACATGCAGGCTTCTGGATGCCTTTCCGGTGCCTTACGCCGTGTGGGAAGGAATTTTTGTCCCCAAGCGCAGGCCACAGGAAGAACCAGGCGACATTATTCTTTGAACTCTTTGGTTCCGTATGCGACTAGAGTTATTAATATGCCTGGACTGTACAATGCAATGCATGCATGTACGGACATATATTTCCATCATCTGGAAGCGTCTGCCTTGATTTCTAATCCGAGAAACTGACTCGAAAAAGAGTATATTTCGCCTGCTAACTCCGAACAGACAAAAAGCGTGGGAAAGGGCTGAGGCGAGGGCTGAAGCAGACAGAGCGCACAGATCTCTTATTCATTACCAGGGTGAACCCTGCCCTTCCGCCAGATATCAATAATGCACAAGCACTTTGTCAAGCCAGCCGCCTTTTCCGCTCCCCCCAAAATTCAGATTCCCGGTTTCTTCTTGATTGTCTGGCACGAGCCCGCTCCCCGAACCGCCTCCCCCCCTTTTTCAATCCTTCAAAAGGAAAAAAAGGCAAGGGAAGGGAAGCAATATGTAAGGCGCCGGAAGTTTAAAAGAAACCCGGAACCGTTTCACAAGCGAAGCACACTGGGAATGCTTTGACCGCCTCAGGCTACCACCATGCACGCACACACACGCATATTTACGCGCGTCTGCAACGGGGGAAAATAATTGAGCCCATGAACAGGCCAACCAACCAACGAGCAGCCGTGCAGACAGTTAGTCATACTCGCTCATACCCGCAGCAGCTCTGGCTCCTCCTGGTTTTCAAGGCTGTGGCTGCGGGCTTGAGGCACGCCATCGTGGTTGCTGGCCCGAGTGACTTGCATTTACCGGTTGCTCAGACCGCCAAGGGAACCCATATGGAGGAGAATTCACCGAATGCTGCAAGGAGTACGGAGTACTTATACTGCGTATATCTCCTTCCTGCCTTATGGCGGTGAGTCGGTGACGGGACGAACGGCCAAGGATCTTCGATGTCCCGTCCCGGGTCCGGGTGCGACATTCAACCTTTTTTACATTTTCGATCCATAGTCATTTTGAAAAAATGGATGGTTATTCAGGCGTTGGGAGCTTGAAGATCGGTGTACGAAGCGAACCTGGGGAGGAGTTGCCCAACCAACTCAACTGAGCCCAAGCCAGGGATACCGATACTCGATTTGCGCGCGGTCCCGGCGCCCCTACACCCCCCTTTGTAAGTCTGTCAAAAGATTTTTCATCCCTGTCCTCCCTGGCTTTCGGTTAAACCAGTTCTTCCTTTCAGGTGTAGCGGTTCACAAAACTTGGATTTTTTTGTGAAATGGGCTAGGCCACCTAGCCAATAATAAGGCCTTTTGCTCGAATATTTTTTTTCTTTCTTTTCTTCTCTCGTCCAACCAAACGGCACGAAAGAAAAAAAGGAAAGACGATTGGATTGGCCTGTCACGTTAAAAAGAACTTGAAATAATACAACGGCCGGTGGTTCAAAGTTGTCTGCAACTCCGATGCACATGGCCCTATTTGGAAGAAACCACCTCGACGATAATTAGCACCAAATGGTGGCGACTATATTAATTAATTATCCATTCAAAGAAAAAACCTGTCTTGTGTACTCTGTGCAAGTGGATTTATCAAAAGACGCATGCATCTTGTCGATCACGATCACACTCATGGATTCTCATGCAATACACAGTGCTAGTAATATTGAAATCCAGCTAAATCAAGCTTGATATCGCCTTGTTTTGCTAGTGTTTTTCTTTGATATATTTTCGCTACTTGTTCCATGCAGGGAATTTATTAATCTTGATCCCAGCTAAAAGAAGGGAGTGAGCTGTCAAACTCCACAGTTATACGGAGTATACACGACACCATCTTATTTAAATACTTGGCCGTGGCAAATTTTACCACGACTCTTGCTCTTCATGATCAAAGAACTAGATTGTTCGCCAGTTTATCAGGGCTATCTATGGACAACAACAATTAGTTTGGAATCAAAGGGGTGAATTGAGGGTTGGTTTCGATTTCAAGACCAAAAACATGTAAAAGTATCGGTGCAATGCATCTTGATGCTTCAAAAACTGAGCAACGTGCATCTCTGCTACTACTGAGGGCATTATAGTACGAAAGTGACTTGGATCTCACGGCGTGACAAACTCCCGGTTTCCCATCAGGCCTTCACGTTGTTCGATAGAAGTATTTTGCCTTGAAGTGGTTATGATGCTGAGCAAGATGCGGAAAGTGGAAACAGAGCAACGATACTTCCCGGTTGGATTCGTTTCAGACGGGAGGCCGTATTGTGATTGTGGGTCATGGCGGGAACCAAAAGAGACATAAAACTGAAGGATGATATAATTTCCTGCCTGGTTATATAGTATCTGTCTCGTTAATTCTCCACTTCCTATCCTCCATTGAATATGTGTGGTGTTCCAGGCTCTTCATGATTAAGGTAATGGAGAACGGAGCGGATCTTTTATCGTTTCGTTCTCCATTGACTTAACTTTGTCTTTATCTGGATCGCGATCCTTTATGCGAAACAGCGTGGGTCGTCTCTTTTGACTTTGTCGGTCCACTCAGTGCCAGATGAGACAGCTGTCAACCATGGATGACATACAACTCTCGTCGTTTCAAACAAGTTCTCGTCTGTTGTCCACGTAATGGCACGTATCGATGAGACTGATTGAGGCATCACGTTTCGAAACGACCCTTTCCCTCTGCTCGGAGTATTTGGAGTCTCAACACCGTATACTTCACCGAGTGAACTTTCTTCCGAAGAAGAATTCGAACCGAAGGGGTTCAGTGGTCCATCCTATTATCACATACGATGAATTATTTTCGCATGTGATGGCTAGGAAATGACCGGAGTGTCTGGGCTCGCGGGACGGGAGTCCATAACGCGGTGCACGCATATCAGAAAAGGGTTCTTCTCCGTAACGGCCTTCAAAAGAGAACCCGACCCACATGAATGGCCTTGATATTCAAGGTATATTATTCTGATTATTATGTTCGTATATCGAAACCCTCCCTGAGGTACGGGGGATTGCTATCGGAAAAGGATGCCCGCCATTCTCAGTCATTCAGCCACCTCGGGATTCTCCAAATTGCAGTATAAGGTGCAATGAAACGGTAACCAAAGAGACGTAAAAGGTGCGATGGGCGCACTTTCATGTTTCGAACGAGGAGAAGAGCAATTGAGATAGGGAAGAGCCCTCTTCCTGCATCGAAGCTTGAGAGAATGCGGGGTGTAATCCCATTGGGATACAAACATGGAGTGACTTGCCACAGAAAAGTCGGACAATGACTTGTCCAAATCGGAGCGGCGCCGTTATCTATTTGGACACAAACGATGTCTTTAGTCGGGATTATAGGTTTTCAAGTGAAGCTCAGCAATGCTCTACTTTCGAGGTTCCCATCACCATGGAGGAAACAAACGTTTTGGCCCCCCAGTAAGCCCAACACCACAAGTCACTGCCAAGGGCGTATTCAGGTGGAAATTCATCCGTTGCTCTCATCAAGCCTGGCTGATGAGTGGCTTCAGTTGATGGTTGGTAGGCAGAAGCCACGATGACTCGGATTTGGGTAGCACAACAAGCTTTTCATCGAGCTTGTAAAGAGCCATTCCTCCAATCAACAGATGTGTTTTGTTGCACCATCATGCATGATGCCATGCTCTAGCAACTCAAAAAGACATCAGATATCCGTGGGCGCTCGGTTGCGTGGAATTTCTGGATTTTCAAGCCAAAGTCAAAGCGCTGGCCTAAGGCTTAGCAGGCATTCCTCTCAGTAAAAGCATGTTGCATGGCAAAGACCACTTTTATCACTATCTGGTCTTTAATAAGAAACAAGGGCTGCCTGGACTGGCGGGCGCAATGAATTTTGGGACTTTTCATTTGCACGTCATTCAGCGAGACAAAATCCCGCTAACATGGCAATGGTAGCTCACGTTGGTGAAGCGGATAAAGATGAACCAATGATTGAAAAACCGCATCAATTCGGTGAGAAGAAGCGAGTCAATTGTACGCTGCGTACTTTGGCCTGAGAAAAGTGCCGGAAAACCCCCAGAATTTGTTCAAGAAAAGCAAACTGGTGGAGACTCAAGCGAGGATATCCCCGCGCGTAGCGCTCTTCAGCCCACTGCGCGAGCATCATGCTAACTGCTCTGGATATGGTTCGCAGGACTTTGGAAAACGTTGAATTGTCCTGTTTCCCATACCAATCCCCATATCGGCTAGCCGAATTTTTAAGAGGATGACCACAAGACCGGTCCTTTTTGGTTTCCCTCTATGCTGAGGTACGCTGCTGTTTAAAACAAAAAGCTCTTGCTTCTGTTTTTTTATCAGCTTATGGTGCTTTGAATATACGCTCGTCCTAGTGCTTTTTGGCACACCCTTTTTCAGCTGTTGAACATAGCAGTGGATATCTCCTCAGAATAGATTCATATCCCTGCCACCAAAGAGTATGTTTCAATACTTGACAGCCCTATCCTTCGCTGCGCTCGTTGCAGGACAACAGGTCTCTCCTCCTCCAGCAGAAGATGCAATTTATGACTATGTCGGTATGTGACCACTATTTGTCTATGATTATATATACCTTTACGAAACGCACTTCTTAACACCAAGATTTAACAGTGATTGGGGGAGGCCCTGGTGGGCTCACGGTTGCTGCTCGCCTGGCGGAAACAGCTTCTGTCGCGGTAGTTGAAGCTGGCGGGTTTTACGAAGTTGACAATGGCAACAGCAGTGTAGTTCCATTATACTCGCTGACTGGCATGCCATTTCTTGATACTTCTGAGCAGTTTCCTCCTTCACCTCTGGTGGATTGGGGCTTGTTGTCGGAAGTAATCCCGACTGCAAACAATAGACGGATTCATTATGCTCAAGGGAAAACATTTGGAGGGTGCACGGCAATCAATACTATGGCCTACCATCGCGGAACTGCGGGCTCTTATGACCGCTGGGCAAGCATGGTGGGCGATGATAGCTACACCTTCACAAATCTCCAAAAGTACTTCACTCAATCATGCCACCTAACGGCACCAGACCTGGAGAAGCGAAACGCTACAAATACAACGATCAACTATGACCCCGAAATGTGCGACAATTCCGAAGGTGGACCGCTGCAGGTCTCTTGGAACAATTGGGTTGACCCTACGCTTACTTGGCTTGGGAAAGCAGTGGAACAACTTGGCCTTACCGTGAGCCCCGAAGGATTTAGCAGTGGGACACTGGCTGGGCACTTTGCTTGGATCCCTTCAACAATCGAACCAGCTAAGGCCATCCGGTGTTCCGCGGAAAGTAGCTATTTGCAGGAAGCTCTACCAGCTGGAGATTTGACGGCCTATCCCAATACTCTAGCAAAGAAGGTTCTGTTCGATTCTTCAAGTTCGAACAGGGCAATGGGTGTGACTGTTTCTACCAATGGTATTGAATACACCCTTTCGGCCGCCAAAGAGGTTATCATGTCTGCTGGCGTATTCCATTCTCCTCAGCTACTCATGGTATCAGGTATCGGACCCAAAGACATGCTAGCAGCGCACGACATTCCGGTGATTTCAGATCTGCCAGGTGTGGGCCAAAACCTCTGGGACCCAATCTCCCTGGGCATCATGTACACGGTAAACACGCAAAGCGGTGCGAGTATCACTGCTAACCCGGCCAACTGGCCTATATCCCTTGAGCAATACGGGGATGCGGGCGGCCCTTATAGTTCTGCGGCCGGCTTCATTGCCTACGAAAAGCTATCAGAAGAATTACGATCAACCTTGTCGGATGAGGCGCTCCAAGAACTAGACGCTTTCCCCTCAGACTGGCCAGACTTGGAATTTGTCGCAGGCTCGTTTCCCGGTGCCGAAGGCACAAACACCGGATCCATCACTGCAACTCTCATCAAACCCTTCTCCCGCGGCAATATCACCATTGTCAGCAATAGCATGAATGAACAACCATCCATTAACTTAGGATGGTTCAGCAATCCACACGATGAAGAGGTTGCAGTGGCAGCTTTCAAACGCCTTCGACAAGCATGGGATACCGACGCTGCAAACACAGTCAAGGTTGGCGAAGAGGCCGTTCCTGGTTCTGCTGTGCAAAGCGACGAGGAGATCTTGGAATTTCTTCGTGGGAGCGTAAATCAACTCTGGCATGCGAGTGGGACGTGTGCAATGGGCAAATCGACGGATGAAAATGCAGTTGTGGATGCTAATGCAAAGGTGTTTGGCGTGGAGGGATTAAGAGTTGTGGATATTTCCGCGTTCCCTTTTGCATTACCGGCCCATCCTCAGGCCTCAGTATATATGCTTGGGGAGAAAATTGCCCACGATATTAAGAATGGGCGATAGTTGTTACTTCGGAGATTCTGGCAGGAGATATCTGTAACTATATTTTCCTTCAATCTATCACGTCAATGTTTAGAAAATCAAGATAGCGATGTAATGCACATAAGTAGACACTCCTTTTGAGCCCCTCTCTCAGTTTATAAGGTAATGGAAGTAAAATTAGATAGGGTGGCAACAACAACAACAACTAATCATTGAAGAAATCCGAAATGAAAAAGCTGAAACATCCATTGTACAGTACCGTAGACACACTCCAGAACGCCATGCAGTAGTCTTTCAACGGTCATCGCTAGGCAAGGTAAACACCCGGAAAATTTCCGGGAAAAGGAGGTAAACAACAAGGGCAAAGAATATTGCAATCGCTTCGGAATCCTTCGACATAAACGCCTGTACATAACCTTTTCAAACCGCTTCCCAGCCCCTCGCACTAGTACCAGTAGGGCCTGACGCACTCCCGCTGGAAGCTTGATTATCAGCCGGACTTGCTGGATTGGTCGTTGTAGCCGTTGCGATACTGCTATTCCAGTCTGATTTTCCAGTGCTGTCCAGGTGGTTGATCCTGGTGAAGCTGCTCGACCGGCTAGGCGGTTGCTCTTCTAACTCCACGTCATCCACGCTGGTCCTCCAATTCTTTCGGGGGTTCCCATTCTGCGGTGAAACGGTATAGTCCTTTGGCGCCTGATTATGGGAGACGACAAAGCTGGGCCGTGTCAATGTATTCACGTAACGTTCGGATAGCACGCCTATGCGACGGAGGAGGCGCTCTGCCGGCGATTTGAGACAGGGCATGCAGGCTGCGATTATACCGAGGACTTCTTCTAGTTTGGCAAGGAATGATGGGTAGACTGTTGAGGATAAGGGGTCACCTTGCCCGACTTTGGTGAAGGTTGTCATTTTGACGCATACGCTTGCGGTGGCGAGAAGACCCATGGCCATCAAGCAGGAGATGAGGATTTTTTCTCGGATGGACCGTTGCAGCTGCCATACTAGTTTTATGGGCATGAGGGCGAATACTAGATCCATGAATGTGAAAATAGCTGCGTTTATATCACCACTGTCAGTATCAAATCTATCTACGTGTAGTTTTGGAGTCTTTACCAGCAGTAACCCAGCCAAAGTTGGTTTGATGTTTGAAATCCCAGCATTCCGCCCCTGGCAGTAATGGTTGCCAATTCGACTGGAGTGGCCGGCACCAAGCGAACAGGACAATCAACCAGCCGGTGGAAAGTAGCAGTTGAACCACAATTAAGGCCCACACTGACCACTTCCACAGCCTGTTCAGACTCAGTCTGAGAAGCGAGATGGCAATCGATAGCCTAATTAAGCAAATAGACAATATCCAAAAAAATTGGACAAGGAAAGTAAACTTTAATGTAGTTATTTTGTTTGGATCAGAAACGTAGGATGATACATGGCCCCATCCTCTTGTAGATGCTGTGATCGCACAGCAGTATCCTGTTATTGAAAACACCTGGAAAGACCGTTCAGTAAAATGTTCTTAAACCACGAAGTGCTGGATGTCTGGCGGGAAAGGTCAAATTAAGATTAGTGTACATACTACGGCAACGATAATCAGATAGTCATCCGCTGTCAAATGTGGAGATGGTCGAAGTTTGGTATATGCCCGCAAGCAGCAAAGAATCACTCCAATTGCTCCGAGGATTCCGGTTGATATCAGGTAATAAGGGGCATAGTTCGTGTCTGGAATCGTCGGCACCCCTGGAGGTTGCTCCATGGCACTTTTGGTATGTGAGGATCGAGGGAGTTAAGAAGTAGCATGCGTTAGATGTGGGAGACATGCCAGAGGTCAATATATCCCGGCCTCCAGACCACTTCGCCATTCCCAAGCAGCAACTGCAAAGCTATTTGACTGATATTATAGCTTGTCTGCATCTTGCGCCTGTCAACAGTCTGAGCTTAAGGAGGGTTCCAAACCGCAATTTCGAGGCATGGGCCCATGCGGGTCATATATCAAACCATTATTACTCCGTAGTTGTCGAGCTCTGGACGCAGCAAAGAGATCCTATTCATCCAGCAAATCAGCTCCTTTTGCTCTGATCGCATTGTAAATCGCTTCCGCACTAGTGCTCTAGCAGTAAGTTAGTTGCAGAATCAAAAGCGCCGATGTCTGCGGAAGCGGACAATGGAGACAAGCGCCAGCGCTAGGAGCGATTCTAGACTCAAATCATCTGTCACAAAATGGAGTTTTGCTATTTAGCCGATCAAGAACTGACCCTTGCTACTCCGTACTTGGAGCAAGTTCTCTTGAATGATCATTGAAGCTCGAAGTTCGAAAGATTAAGAAGGTTAATGTTGGTGTATATGATATCATCTCGAAAGGCGAATCTCTTGCGGTGATGGGTGGTGTTGCTTAACGCTTGACGCTCAAGCAATTATCGACGCTTTAAGATCGCGTGGTAAGCCGGGTTTAGGAGCCAGGGTTCAATGCGTATCAGCCATTGCCTAAAGACAGAAAGGGGTACGAACATTGTGGTCACTATGGGTCTAGTTAAGTTGATGGGCGATAATGTCATGCATGATTTATCTTGTCTCTGGGCTTAATAGCCAATTCTTCATAATTATATGCAGAGTCACAATAATGACGGATACACGGCACCGCCGTCGAAGGGAAACACGAATGAATCATCTCCGGTGAGAGTTCGTTCTTTCAGAATGGAGAAACTAAAATTTCCATGCAGAAGGTGCCGCGAAGTCGTGCTAGGATTTACTTTGCTGTGTCCAACATGCACGGTTCCGTTGGCCCGTAAGGAGTCGTATTGCGACTTTGGTTTCGTTCGCTAGGTTTACGCACGGCTCAATCTCGAGACTGCTGGCAATAATAGTAATAATCATGAAAGAGTTGCTTGAAAGCTCCTGAAAAAAAGAAAAGTAAACTACTAGTATCTTACGTCATAAAAGGGGCCGGCTCTTTGTATGGGGTAATTGTACCGGTGAAGTTTTCTTGCTTCGCTTAACATCAACATCCAAAATAAGTTCAGATATTGTAGGAAGGTGAAACGTCCATGTCGCTAAAGGACAGCCAGCATCCTGTTTTTGAGTACTCTTAGGGGTTGCCTTGAGCAGACGATGATAAAGACTATGCCGACGTTTGCCCGGAAAGCGTGTTAAGGTAGGTAGTGTCCCCTTTCTCGCTCGGGCCCTCTCTGAAATCCCCTGGAACTGGTCTTCCAGGGACCCCGAGGCCACAGGATAATAGGCCTCGTATTGCGGCTCCAAGCAGCCGTTGCTAGTGTGCTTGGGGCTTATGGTGTTTAACCAGCTTAGTCGAAGTATCACTGCATCAGCCCTGTTCAAACTCCAGGGTGACAAGGCGCAACCCACCACGATCCGCGGAGGCCCACCGTGGGGTCCTGGAGACTGGAGTCGTGGAGTTTTAGACCCCTCTCCAGATTGTCTTACCGCGTCTGCTTGGCCAGTGTGTCGGTCATCGTTTCTCACGAAGGGGTTCGACGCGGAAATCGCTCTGGACCAAGTAAGTCATTTCATAAGGAACAGAGATCCCTGTGGATGAATCTACTTTTTATGTTATTGCTTTTGAAGGATAACTGCCAAGGCAAATGTTGTGAGCACTAGCCAAAGCATCAGGCAGTTATCGCTTTAATATCCACTCACTCACCTATCCAAACATCTCCTCGATCGTAGCAAGGCTCTGCCACCAGCTCTAACGGATGACAATACCGTTCAGATGAATGCTGGCGGTGAAATGGTTCCAGGGACTGTCGCGTAGGCAATACCTTTCTGTTGGCAGCACAATGGAGGAAGATGCATAGAGATTGGACCTGTGGGTTGACGACTCTGAGAAGCAGATGGCAGTCTTCTTGGCCTTCTCATTCTTTTTCGACTGAATATACCTGAGATTGCTGCTGACTATTATCCTTGATCCAAGCCGATGGCATGAAGACAAGCAAGTTGGGCGAGGAAGCAATGTCGAGGCTTATCTAATGTTCTTCCCTTGCCTGGTTTCAGTTTCATCTTCTAACTCCAACCAACCTCACTTTTCTTTGTCCTCAATTCTCAATTCTCATTTCTTCTGTCTTATTTATCAATTGCGTTCCTTCAATCTGCCGGTGGTTCTACTCTTCTGTAGAGAAGCGCTGGAGTGCCCTTCTGCCCGTCTATCGTCTCACTGTAGTGTGGTGGGCGGCTCCCTGGGATTCTCCAACCACCACAGCACCGGCTTAGATACCTCTATTTAGCGTGTTTCATTGACAGTTTATTAAACTCCAATTCCTCTACATAAGATACCCTATTATCCACTGCCTATCGATTTGCACTGCCTTTCGCTTTGAAATCAGTCACAGCTATCACGATGCGGGCAAATATGCTCTCGTACAGAGCCGTCTTGGCTGCATATCTATTGATATCGCTAGTACAGCATGTATCTGCGTTATCGAAACTATCGGCTGTGGGGTCGAAGTTTTTCAACGAGGAGGGAGAGCAGTTTTTCGTCAAGGGTATGCTGTTCTAATTGTCCTACCCATTCGTCTCCTTCAAGCGCTAATATCGATTTTGTTTAAAAAGGAATTGCATACCAACTTACCCCCAATGATCCCCTGGTGGATACCGAACAGTGTAATCTAGATGCTACGTTGATGAAAGAATTGGGTGCAAATGCTATTCGGGTCTATCATGTCGATCCAAACGGTGACCATGAGGGGTGTATGAAGGCGTTTGCAGATGCGGGGATATACCTGTTCGTCGACTTGGACGACTTTCCCACACAGATCGAAGGGGTATGTTCCTTTGGCCTTAAAGACGGAGCAAATGCGAATGGAGTTTTGTGTCCAAGAGCTAACCATTTCCCCCGCGCTCCAGAAATCACCAAGCTGGAAGGAGAGCCAATATAACGCGTTTAAGTCAGCTTTGGATGAATTCCAAAAATATGATAATACTGCCGGGGTCTTCGTGGGAAATGAAGTTCTTACTACTGCCAATCAGTCGGCTGCAGCACCATACATTCTCTCCGCAGCGCGAGATATCAAGGCATATCGCGACTCTAAGAACTACCGGAAGATACCAGTTGGGTACTCCGCTGCTGATATTGCAGAGCTACGTCCTATGTTGCAGAACTATCTAGTTTGCCGGCCAGAGGAATCTGAGAAACTGGATTTCTTCGCGCTCAATGCCTACGAATGGTGTGGCGACTCATCTTATAGAGGTTCCGGCTACAGCAACCTACAAGCTCAAGCAGAAGGATATCCAGTTCCAATCTTCTTCTCAGAGACAGGCTGTAACACAGTTCGACCACGAGACTTCAAGGACCTTGAAGCTATTCTTGGACCTGAGATGACAGGAACGTGGTCCGGTGCCATGGTATACGAGTGGATACAGGAGATGAACGACTACGGCTTGATTACGTATGGTGAAGTACCCAAAGGAGATAAATCTAACCCCGACGCTCTCGATGGCTTCTCCCGCCGTGGGACGCCTACACCAGTCAGTCCCGACTTTACCAATCTTAAATCCCGCTTTGCAACCCTGTCACCAACCGGCGTTGCGTTGTCAGACTATTCTGACGATGCATCCAAGGTTACTGCACCGCCTTGTCCAAGCTCGACCGCAAATGAATGGGCCGTTGACCCTAGTGCAAAGTTACCATCCATGGGGCAAGTTGCAGAGACCACTCCTAGTAGTACTGCAAGTAAGACCTCAGCGGAAGGCCCGGCGAGCACTTCGACGTCTCAGCCCAACGCGGGAGTTCAGCAAATGTCCATCTTCGGATTTAACGGCAGCAAGTCGGTCTTCTTTATGACGGCTGGCTTAGGGGTTGTTGGCGGCGCTATCGGGTGGTGGTTGTAGGGGAACAATGAAGCACGGGTGATCATGATTACGATTGTATTCATTTTATTTTTCGGGGGAGGCCATGTTATCGTTAACAACCATGAGGACTGGGGAGGTATGGAGGCTCCAAGTTGCGTTTGTTTCAAAGATATGATAAATAGGCAGTCTATGTCTCACTAGCTTTAGGTAGACTATGATTCTGAATTCAAATCTTCAGTCATTCAAATGTCATCCTAAGCATTTGTTGATTATGTACAGTACCAAGTAGTAGTACGAAACATGCAAAATGGGGTGGCCAGTACTGTGAACAGGTATGATATTGATTGATTGCCAGGGCATAATTATCACGCCTTGAAGTGGTTTAAGTGTATATTGATGAGATATTTGAATTTGGTGAGCCGCTCGTATGTGGATTACGTTACTTTAAATTTGTAACTTAGTCTTTAATAATTTTATATTTTAACCATAGTACTATAAATACTACTCATATGCCTGCCTTGTATACCTACTTTCCTTACAGAATGTCTGTGGTTCATTACATCTAGGTACTCAGGTAACAGCGCCTTACCTCTTGATTAAAGCAGCCTACTTCTAGCACTACAGTCACTACAGGCCTCATGCTAATGAGGTACTGGCGCAAAAGCTTCAACTCCTATTAAGTATACTAGGATACTAGTATTTGTTGCCCTGCCACATAGTCAACTCGCAACATCCAGTCAACGGAGTTGCAACTCCACTGCTGCAGAATGGCATCCCCTTCGGTAGCAGAAGATCCCCCCAATTTTACCCGCCTTCCCACTGAACTTCTCTCATCCATTGTTTCCTACCTGCCCAACCGCGACATCAAGAGTCTTCGCTTGTCATGCTCGGCCCTTTGCGGTAGGACACAGCTGCGGCTTGAACGGGTTTTCCTCTCAGCCAATCCACGCAACATTGATGTTTTCCGGGCCATCGCCAATCACGAGACATTCCGCAAGGCCATCATTGAGATTATCTGGGACGATGCGTGCCTGGTTGCTCAACCCCAGCAGGATGAGGATGAATACACTACTAGTATTTATTACGAGCGACAAATAGAACCTGACATAGATGAAGGCTGTCTAGCATGGTTTTCACGTGCATGCATGGAAAACATCGAAAGCCTGAGCATGCGCAAGGGTCAGGATTTGCATCACCCAGAGCATATCGCAAGGGAAAAGCAGGCAGCGGCGCAGCTACCAATGCGTACCTCTTGGGAGTATTACATGAAATTACTACAGCAACAGAGGGATGTAATTGCATCTAATAGTGATGTCGATGCCCTAAAGTTTGGGCTTCAGCAGTTTCCAGCTCTAAGGAGGATCGCAATTACACCTGCAGCCCACGGCTGGCTGTTCGAGCCACTATATGAAACCCCAATGATCAGGGAATTCCCTTATGGCTTCAACTACCCAATTCCGCGTGGCTGGCCTACCACGTACGATCATCAGCCACCGCCAGTCGCGAATCCATGGAGCGACGCCAGTGAAGAAGAGAAAAATCAGTGGCGCGGCTTTCGGATTATCACTCGAGTGCTCGCACAGCAGAACCAGCACCACCGCGTCTCAGAGCTGATTATTGACGCCCACCAGCTCCGCACTGGGTTGAACTGTCGTATCTTTGACGAGCCGTGCCCCGAGTACAACGACCTGACCACCCTGCTGGAGCAGCCTGGGTTCCGCCGCCTCGACCTAGCCTTCACTGTTGGCGAACAGGAATACAACGGCTGGGAGGCCTTTCGGCACGGCTATCTCCGTCGCGCCTTGGCTAAGGCGCCAAATCTGGAGCACATTAGCCTACGTGCCAATGTCAGCCCGGACGCTGAGCATGATGAGCGCCACTTGGATACCTCAGCCGATTACTTTATCCCGCTCCATACCGTTTTCCCCGTCGACCGGTGGGCGCGACTGCAACATTTTGGCCTGTCGGGCTTCCTCGTCAAGCAGGATGATGTGCTGACGCTTCTGGCAGCATTGCCGCTCACTCTAAGGTCTGTTGAGCTCAGTTTCCTGTACTTCCGCGACGGCGGGGGGAGTTATAGAGAGCTGCTGATGCAGATGCGTGATAAGCTTGGCTGGCGGAAAAGAGCGGTGGAGGAGAGACCGCGGGTGTTTATTGGAATCGCAGAGGATATCCCGATGACAGGCCGGTATGTCTGGATGGACGTTGGGGTGGCTGAGTTTTTGTATGGCGATGGAGAGAACCCGTTCAGCCTTAAGTCGCCCAATTATGTCTATCAAGGATATGGAAAGGCAGTTTTTGGGGTACATTATAAAGGTGCCCTGGCTGCTTGGTGAGAGTTCTTCGATGTTTTAAATAAGACGAACTTGGCTTTCTTTTTCTTTTTCCTTTTTCTTTTCTTTTTCTTTTTTTCTTTTTTTTTTTTTTTTTTTTTTTTTTTAAAAAAATTTTTTTTTTTTTTTTTTTTTTTTTTTTTTTTTTTTTTTTTTTTTTTTTTTTTTTTTTTTTTTTTTTTTGGTAAAAACAACGACTTGGCATCATCACGCTCAGCTTGTCCTGTCTGTACTACTACAAGTCGAATTTTCTTGACTTCGTGTAAACCGAAACCACTGAGCTAAAAAGAATCAATCCTAATTGATCCTAATCGACTATGGTCCAGTTTATGTTATATGATGGGCTTGCTTACGTTTGACAACTCGCACTTCATCAACATATATCTTCAAAGGTTTGTTTTCCTGAAGCCGGAAAAATGCTGACGAGCACCTGCTGCCTGTCGGCAGGGCCACTGCAAAGATTCATGCAAAATTGTGGATTTAGACGAGTTGATACCAAGAGTTGTTGATAGGGATCAAGAAGGTAATAAATTGTTGCCTAAACTCCCCCAGAACGTTTTGTCTACTTATGCTGACACCCCTCAGACCGCGATGTGAAGAAACTGGTGCCCTGGGCTTTCCATGACGGCGATATCGCCACCTACAACTGCGAGACGTTTTGTCCTGCAGAACGAGCAATGTTCAGAAGCCTCTTTTACAGCCTACCCGACTACCGCAGCAGATTGGAGGAATGGAAAGCAGACAACCGTCACAAGCCCAACCTGTGTGAAACAGACATCACAGAAATTTTACGACAACCCGAGACAATTTCTCTGCCCCGTAAAAACTGGAATGTGCTGAGAATCAAACATCATCTGGTGAATTTATCCATGACCAGGGTTTGCTGCTGCAGAAGCTGCTACAGGACGTGTATGATTGGGTCGATTTGAGTGTGCCAGAAGGCCTGAGAATCTTGTGGGTATTTGACAACCCATGTTGCTCTTCTCTCTATACTGATGCCTTCTTCTAGATGTCGTTCCGGAAGGCCTCCTCTCAAATATTGGATTGGCGGCAAGGGATTTGCATCTAAGTATCAAGGCGCAGTCACCGTCGGTCCACCGGGCTCGCGTGTGCCTATCATTACATATACAGCTGTATGAATTTCCCATGCCGTTATTTCCTAGCTTTTCCCAACTGACAAGGTGTAGTGGTGGGAAGGACAGACTTTGAAGGAATTTCTTGCTGAGACAGTGAGTGTAATGTTGGGTCAACTTGCCGCAAACCTTAGGGTTTGCGGTGGCCTTTGTGACCAAGAGGTTTTTGTGGCTGGTTTCCACGGCGAGCTGTTTCATGTTTCTCGTGGGTTTTTCTGCAGCGACGTCGTTTCCAAATGTCCAGACGAAAGGATGCTCAGAGTCGGAAAGTTTTGAGCTCAAATTCACGCGCAGGTACGATCTCTGTGTAAAGCAGGACTGGTTGGATGCAGTCCGGGTCTCGTCGCGGCTGTTTCGGTATCTACTGAGCGGAAATGCAAAAGTTGGCGGAATGCAAAATGCCTTGGGAGAAGTGGCGCCACGCACACTTTGAAGACTCTGAGCCATGGTAAAAAAACACGTTTTCCGCAAGCTAGAGGCTGGTCATAAATGCACCACAAGGAAGGCAACTGCAATCCAAAGGTCACGCGCTGTGGAAACCCCTTTATTAGGAAGAAAACTACCTACCTAGGTAGGTATGTTCTTCACTAGGATGGCACTCGCCCAATCATGCCTCGGAGCTTTAACACAACTGGGGTTGACCTCCTTTTTACCCCAGCTGGAGCCTGATGCACCGCGCCCGCTAGCCGCCCGGCTGCCAATGGCTCTGGTTGGTTGAAGATTGGCTGTTGATCAATCTCCAGCAGAGTTCAAATATTCCTGCGCAAGAGGATGCTGGCGTTCTTGATTCGTTGGGGTAAACGGGACCAGAGTCTCCATACTTCAATGACGAAAAAAAGTCCCTTGTGAACACGCTCGAGAAGGTTTAATTGTTGTATATATGACTCGACGAACCTGCTTGAGACGCTTGAAAAAGCTGTTGACCCATGTATGAATTCCTATCGTGTGGCCAAGGACAGCAGGAGAGTGGACAAGTGGACATTTATAGCCCATCTATCACAGCATATTTGCCCTCTATGCCTGTGCTTCTTTCTAGGCATAGAAGAGTAGTATGAACCTCCTTTCCAGTGCAACTACCTAGGTACTTAGAGGTGTCAAGAATGTGGGGATATACAACTGCGTCGATTTGTTTCTAAGAATAATGAGACTAGATAACAAGTAAATCAACAAATAGCAGAAATGAAGGTTGGTTTAAACAAGCAGGATAGCTAAAATGGGACATTGAAAAAAGGTAAAAGATGGAAGAGTAACATTGAAAAATCAGATAGGCAGAAAATACGTCCCCTCTACTTTTCACGACTTAACGAAATATGAATGATAGTGGGCTGAGATTAATCAAATAGCCAGGTTCGTAATACTTCTAATAAATAGACACTCGCAACAACCCTCCACTGAAACAATCAAATATCTTCCCACGGTGCGGTGGCCTTGATATAACTCGCGCCATGCACATACTGACTTAACATTGGCTCCTCATCCACCGCACAATGTGGCCTCCCATCCCTCCCCTTGAACCAACCAAGTCCATATCTCTTGCCGGTTGCTTTCAAACGTTCCTCCATTTGCCAGTTGTCCAACCTCTCGGTATTTACAAAGTCATCCAACATGCGGCTTTGGTAGATGAAACCCAGAACGGATGCAATGGTTGATGGTTGGCGCGGTAGGAACGGGTGTCTACGGCGCGTATAGATGAGCGTGGCAGAGAAGATTAAGAAAAGGAGGATTGCGAATGAGAGCCCGACGGATGTCCAGAATGAGAGGAACGTCTGATCTTCAACGGAGATGCGAAGCAGACTTTGGTGGTGGTCGCTACCATTGCTACGGCGGATGAGGTCGTTGCCATTGACAGAGAAAGAGGAGACGGTGACAGTGAGAATATCCCCCAGCATCGAGCCAAAACCGGCGAGAGCGACAATATAATGTCTGTTTCGGAGGGCTTGGAAGGGGAGGAGACCGTATGGCGTTCCGCGATAGTCAAGCGTAAGCGTAACTTGAGGGGTCGCATTTCCTTTGGATAAGACGTAAAAAGGCTCAATGGCGCGGACGGCAAATTCAAACATGGCCCAAAATTGCTTGACAAGCGTGGCGATGAGCACGGGAAGCCAGGGTAGCTTATTGGCGACGACATTTACAGGAGTGAAGTTAATTACTGGAATAAACATTAAACAAAGAAGGAGAAAAGCTAAAAACGCAACCCCTGTTTTCAGTTGTAGGACGAGTGGATGGGGGTTCCCAACTTTTCGTTCCGCATAAGGATCACGTCGTTCCTGCTTTATGTATTCGCCATGCCAAATCGTAGATTTGTAAAGAATATATCGATGCTTATTGAGCCGCTTGTGTATCTCATTGTGCTGGGCCTCGTCCATCTCTTGGAAGTCTGTCAAGATGTGGGATTTTGTCGCCATGGACGCAATGCCAGCTATTCCTTTTGGATCACTCATGAGGCCCGACTTGCGGCGGAGCTGGATAAGCAGAAATACCCCAAATACTGCCACAACGGTAAGGCTGGCAGTTAAAAGCCGCGACCATACTGGATGGACTCTGACAAAGTACCTATAGGAAGCTCCTTCCCGACACGGGCTGTCCTGACAGAGGGGATTTTCAACCATTTTTATCGAAGGGTTCTGCAAGGAGGGTGCGATTAACGTTGCAAATAGCGAGCATATAGACGAACAAAAGACTGCCCAATGGCGGTAGCGAAAGGACTTGACAGGCACCCAAAAAGGGTTGACGGAGAGATAGTCTAAGTTAAGACTTGTGCTGGCTTTACTGCCAGTTGGCTGAGACAGTTGGTAATATGGTTCCAGCCGTTTGGTATCATAGTCTGTAATCTGCCACAGAACGCCATAAGCCACGAATATCATTGTAGGCATATATTTCCAACAGAAGAAAGATGCGAGAGAGACCTCCACCGCGTCATTGAACGCGATTAGACCATCACTTTGCTTCGCTAGCGACTGGGATTTCTGGCAAAGCCACTCCTGCATGACGGCAAGCACAACGGACAAAACAATCAACAGGGTCATAAACGGCTTCCTGATTGAGAAGGGTTTCCAATTGGGTTGCTCTGGGTCGGGAGGGTAAAAGTGGCTCCGTTGGTCTTGGTAAAACGTTGAAGATGACACTGGCAACAAACGCTCAACGTTTGCTACTGATTGGTGTTTTGTCGCCACTCCCAAGGAACTCAGATCTACTGTTGGAGATGCTTCGGTAACCGTCACAATCACCTGCTCCCGCTCAGCCCATTGTTGTCCTATCGTCCGTATCGCCTTTGCTCTGAAATCATCGTTGTTCTGAGTTAAGTCAATGGCATCGGAGCCAGAAGCGACTGGAGGGCCGATAACAACTTCCCTCCCTTCAATAACCTTGGTGTTTAAAATAGGGGTATGCTCATCGGTAATAGAGTCACTTGTTGCGTCTGGTGTTGTGGATTCATCTGAATCCGCTAGTGAGAACCGTCCAAAATCCACACTTCCTCCGTCAAGTGTGGATATATCGGTTAAAACTAGTTCGTCCTCATCAAGTTCACAATCTTCACACCTAGTTCGATACCGTTTGGAAGTTAAGTTGCGGCTCAAGTTCCAATGATGTGACCGGCGCGAACTTAGCCTTTGCAGAAGCGATGACGACCCGATGTGATGGGCGGAAAGACGATTTGCAGGACTTGTAGTGGGTAATTCCTTGTGAGCTCTCTCAGGGTGAGCTTGTGGGGGACTGGCTGCTTTGTCTAGATATATCGACTGGACCCTGGATGCTCCACCGCCACACTTGCATTTTCGCCATTCTGGTGGTGCTGACGGAACCGCCGCCGGTGCTCCAAGGAAAAAAGGGCCAAAGTGCAGCCGCGATATTCGTGCCCGGCGAGGGGAAGGCTCTAACTTTAGGTACTGCTGTTCCTCCCGATGTTTATCCTCATGCTTAAACGGCGAAGGAGGCGACGGTCTGCCGGAAATGGCAGGTGTCGAATTATTGTCGTCTGGCACTGTGGTGAATTCGGGATCGAGCATGACCTCAGTAAACATGTTTCCATCTTGTCCCAACAAGAATCCCATCCGGCGTTCTGCTGTAGTCTGGGGTTGTGATTTGGACCGCTTTGGTGTAGTTATGGCAAGAGACTGTAGGTATAACAACGTTTTCCCATCTGTTCTCGTGGTTGGAGGCCCCAGCGTGAAAGATCCGAAAGAATCTTCCTCCATGGTCATAATCGTATTAAGTAGTTTCCAGTTCAATCAAAAAAGCTGTTCTTTCTGCCGTTGTTGAAACTCCCCTTGTCACCGTGCTTGCGTCGTTTCAGTACCGCACAAGGGTTTGATTCCGATGCTCAGATTCGTGTATTTAGGATTCCCGCTCAGTAATTATAGCACCCCAGATTGGAGAATCCAACTTCATCTTGTCCGGTGCATCTCAAATATCGCAGGCAGTCAGATGTACGCAGGAAAGTTAGAGAGAAAGTAGGTCATGGTTGCATCGTAACAATCATGCGCAAGTCGAATGATTGAAGCAAAAAATAAGAGAAAAGGAAATAAAAAGGAACAAACAAAGAGATAGCAGAGAAGAAATCGAGATTCTGGGAATATATCCAAACCTGGGATGATCGGTGATACCCATATTGAAGAGTAATCTGGGGGCTAATTAGGGGCGTCAAGAAGCTCGGCATTCGGCCCCCAAACCCGCTGGCTATGGCCATACAGGGTGCTAGTTGGAAGGAAAATCAGCAAAAAATAGAAGAACAAATCTAGATAAGCGCTTCCTGATGTCCATCCGGGCCATTGCAGTGACGTGGTTGGATTCGAGAGAGCATAGTCAGTGATAATCATAGCTTACTAGTACTAGCTACCGAGCTCTTAAGAGACAAGGTTGAATCGTTCGACAGGGAACATGAACCAGTCATTTGCTGTGCCGCCTACTTTTTCAGACATTCAAGTTGAAACAAAACATAGTAGCTGTTTGCTTGGCTGAAGCCGGCGCTTGCTGGTGACTGGGATGCAGCTATGCTAATAGTATGATAGAGGTGAGGTCGTAAAGATGCGGAGTGACGTTCCAGGGGCCGGCGGCTATGAGAAGGGCGGCGGCAGCCCTTGTCCAATAGAATGCTAGGATTCAAGCAGAAAAAGCAGGAACAGCCGTCTGTGCCTCTGATTACGTAAGTGCAAGATATCACCCCCTTTTTCACTCATCTCCGCAAGCAGCACAGCTTATTCCATTCTTTGACATAGAGAAATCACTACTAGTTCAGGCGGGCTAGTAGCAGAAAATCCAATTCCGAGAGAAATATTTCAACGTTTACAGCAATCAACCTCATCATCCATTGCTTTCTCCTTTCTCCCAGCCTCCAACTTGAATGCAAGAACCCAGCTTGACACAACAGGCAAACGAATCGGAGCTTTTTTTCAACACCTTCATGGCCCTCTTTACGTCCCGGCTTTTAGAGAAATGTTCCAAGTGATCAGGATAGGGGACCTCGTAAAGTAGACTAAGAGCCTGTCTATCGACTTCCGGCATTCAGGTCATAAAAATCGTTAAGGGGCAGAAAGCAATTTGAGCATTTCGGTTTTCCATGTAAGTCCACGCAACGTTTCGAGGTAATGAGACTTGTGCGCAACTGCACCATTCTCCAGCAAAAAACGAACAACATCCAAATGGCCCTTTTTAACGGCAACCTTGAGCGGAAATAGACTGTTATGGATACCACTGGTCAACATCCCATAGCCGACCAATATCTTCACAAGTTCAAGAGACCCATTCTCTGCGGCGAGATAGAGGGAGCTTCTGTTAAATCCCGATTCCGTGTAAGGGTCTGCGCCCGCATCCAAAAGCAACTTCACAATCTCAATATGATTGTTGGATACGGCTTCGAGATTAAGCCATTCTGGCTTGATGCTCTGTAGGAGATATTGAACAACCTCTAGTTTCCCACCAGCAGCAGCTGTGTCAAGTGCAAACCGTGCAGCCCAATTTCCTCCGTTGCCTTTCAATTGTTTATTTCCTCCTGCATGGTCAATAAGAAACTGCAAGAACGAGATTGGTTGGGACTTCTCAACTACCGAATGGATATCAGTCTTCAAAATCAGCACGCCTTGCTCTTCAATCAAAAACCGTGCAACAGGTTCGTTATATGCAAGGGCATACTTTAAAGGCCGCTCTCCAAGCTTTGTAGAGGCGTTTACATCTGCCCCTCTACCGATTAACATGCGCACTGTTTCAACAGAGCATGACTTGGCTGCTGCACACATTGGTAGAACAACCGGGGACAGGTCATTGAAGAAACTTGCACCGCGGTCTAGAAGAAAGACTGCCATATCAATGTGATTTTCAAGCAACGCGCAGGCAAGGGGGTTCTCCTCGTCATGTCCGCGGGGGTCTTCAATTGGCACATCGCGGTCAAGCAGCACGTTTGCAAGTTTGATGTTATTGTCTCGTGCAGCCACACAGAGGAGGACGTCTCCAATGGTATTACCGTGGATGTAGTTGGATTGAGTCCGCAAGTTTGCTCCATGTGTAACTAGTAGGGTGGCAATTTCGAGATGGCCCTTGTCCAGCGCGTACTCAAGAGGGGAAATAGTGTCGTGGACCTCGGAACTAGGTTTGTCGCTGTTGGCATCGTTATCATTGGTACTATCGGTGATTTCACTGTCGGTATAATCCCAGTCGTTATCACCGTCATCCTCAAGCCCTCTTTCACTATCAGTATCGATAGTATCTCGTATCACGGTATCCATAAGTCCTAATTGACGGAAACGGTATTTCTCTGGCCCTTGGATACGGAACAATTGGTCCATATCTTCTTGCATGGTTCTAGCTGCCTGCGCAAGAACTTCCACGCATGAGGCAAAGTTGCGTTGGATGCATTTTCTAAGCCAAGATTGGTAATGCTGCAGGACGAAGTGATAGGTTACAGCATCAATGGCTACCCTTTCTCTAACGGCTTCGTGGTAGCTCATCTTGGGGTCGAGGTCGTACCCAAGTTCGTCCTCCCCTTTCTCGGGTAGTATCCATTCATGTTCCTCGTGGTCGTCATAGTCGGTGGCTCTGATGACCTGGGTGATAGGAATACTGGTGTCTCGAATAGAAACTTCAAGTTTGGGGAGTGCTCGACTCAAAACGCCTTGTGCAATTTCTTCGTTGAACCATACAAGGACAAGACTCGGGATGGCTGTAGGCGCAATTGCTGCGGCTCCTATCATGGCATCACAGATGAGAGTCTTCCAGTTCTCTATGAGGTTGTCAGATACATTTCAATCTTGTGAGGTCGTGCAGCTAGTAGGTCAAGGGAGGGGAAAGGGGGTGAAAGGTGAAGAGGAGAGGGTGTTGACTCGTACTGCAAACTAGCATATACTGGCGTATGTTTTTCCACCATGCCTTCTCATCCAGATCGTACTCGATGTCGTCGTCGCCTTCTAGGAGAACTACATTCTCCAAGACATGAAGCTGGAGTTCGGCGGGGAGGCATTGCCAATTCATGAGTACCTTTTTGGCGTTATTGTCAATCTAAGTGTGATGCTTTTGATATGTTCTCTGTACTTGAGATTTCGTATTTATTCGTGTTAGTGATGAAGACGGACAAAATTGTCAATTGACCAGATTTTGAAAGAGTTTGCTCTGCTTCAGCAAAAGGAACGTTTTTAGGCTGCCACAAAGCAATATGCAACTTACATGCAAGCCACCCGTGGTTGGGCCAGTAAGAGGCAGCTATGTGCCTGCATAAAATAAGTAACACAGGGGAGTCTGATTTTACTGGAGTTAGGCTGCCATCATCAACGACAGTTGTCGCTATCAAGTTTCAATTCTCTCATTGTTATAACTGGGCCGAACTGCTTCGTATCTTTGGCGGAATGCAGAGATCCTATACTATTAATCTGAGCTCAGGTTGTATGGATGGGAAAGAATAGGTCCATATTTCGAAAAAACAAACGACACTCAAAGAAAGGCATACAGCCAGGTATAAGTTAATCATTATCTATGTAACTTGAAATAAATAGGCATGTGTGTATATTGTAAACAGAAGCCACGTGAGACAAAGGCAGAACGCATTGAAAAACCAGACAATACAGGCCCAAAGAAGATATTTCATTAAATCATTAATCGCATTGAAGTTCGTAAGAAACGGCATCCGACCCTACTTTCCTTCCCCTTCAATTATCCAAATACCAAAGCCCTAACTTCAATACTGTCTCTCCCGGGCGCACCAGCCGGCGTCCTGGGATCAACAAACGCAGTATGCGGCACCCTCTTCCCCTCAACATCCTTCGAATCCGCACACTTCAGCAACAACCTCTCATCGTTCGTCATGCCCGACCAATAATACCACTGCTGGCTCTCGTTATACCTAATCCCAGCTGTCTCCCCCGTCCGGTGCGGATACCGATGCTCAACGCCCACGACATCCTCATCGCGCACCGACGTTGCCGCCGCGAATGCTAAAGGTGTTGCCTGCACAGGCCCATTCAACGGCCGCCAGACGTTGATAATCCGATAACGGCCCTTGAGCAACTGCTCTGCTTCCTCGGGGAGGTGATATTTGACCCGCTCCGCCGCGGAAGTCGGCGTTTGGTCTACATGTGCTTTGATAACTGGGGCGCGGCTGGCGCCAGGGGTTGATCGACGGATTGTGTGGTCGAAGAGGAAGACGCGGTATGCGCCGGGAACATTGTCGAGGATCACTTTCTCGACTTCCGGGTAGTAGACTGATTTTATGTTCTCCTCGTCTGTGAAAGAGGGCTCGGCTGCGGAGGGGATGTTTTGGAGGGCTTCGAAGGCGTCATGGTCAAGAGTGAAGTCGGATTCGCGGTTGCGAATGTCGTTTACGGTGACTTTGTGCTCTGCATCGGCGTAGTTGCGCTGTGGCTGGCCTGGAGGGGGTTGTTCTACGTAGTTGAACGGCCGGGATCCGTCACTGGGCGGAGTAAAGAAGGATATCACGGCTTCTACTGGGCCGCAGGGGATGTAAGTCGAGTCTTGGTTCGAGCCAGAGAGTGTGGTTGAAGAAGTGGCGGTTGTTGTAGCTGTTGAGGACATGGTGATATTAAGAAGAATTAATTATACGGGCTGACGAGGTCAATGATGCGGTAGTTATATAGTTGAATGTTTTGGCGGGTAAGCCAGTACGGGAATCGCAGAAAGCGGGGTGGATATGGATAAGAAATCAATATATGATAGATAAAGAATTATCAAAAGAACTACCCGACTATGGAAAAGAGAGAGGAATTTATATCTAGCCGTCCATGCGGGGAGGAAGCCGAAAGAAACGACGTCCACCACCCCCGCTCCTTAATTATTCATCGCGATCTTTGAAATCAAATCGCCATCCCCCGCAACCCAGGCACGGGAGTTACTAAGCATGATGTCATGGGTCAACGCATTGGCAGCATTGCACAATATATCAGCAAGACTATTGGACGTTAGAGCTGTCAAGTTTCACTGGAATACGCAGATTTAGTCAGACGAATGCAATTCTGGACAGCCTGGGGAAGACTTATTCTAGACCGTATCTGAATAGTCGAGGATGGACTTAAACTAACTTTAAAGTCAAGTCATGGATGCTGGCTGGGTTTGCGATTTGAAATCAAACATGGAGAGTACGAGTACTTCACACTACATTCAATGGAAAATGCAAGTTATGAGCAATCGAAGCAATACTTATGTGACGTCTTGACACTGACGCCATTCTCTCTAGATATGATATTATCTGGAGAATGAATCATCACTTCTTGAACCACCAGTACTGTCCCAAGAAAGAGATGTTGAGCAATATGAGATCGACAGATCAATTATCTCCCTAACAAGGAGAATGGGTACGGAATCTTAGTGAACCTCTTAAAAGTAAGTACTCCGCACAAAGTTATACATCATACATTTAGTAGAAGTTTGAGACTGATCTTTTGCCAATTGGAATTAGACGTTACAGAATTAGGAGTTAAGAAATGTAAACGAGTATAGCGGAAATAGACTGAACGTCAGAATAGACAGCCGGGAAGGTCTTAATACACGAGTAAATATAAGCAGATATGTTTCTCATATAGATAAAAGGAAGAAATTCGAAACCACGTTTTTCGAAAGGAAGACTCCATGGCTCAAGAGAAAGATGATGTTCTTGGAAAATGCACAATGTGAAACCAGTTCAGTAATGTATACAATGAAAGCAGACCGAGAAACATGAGGAGAAGGAAACGGTACCGGCTGGCTTTATTCAAAGCAGTGTAACCACGTAGTTTTTTGATTACAAAGGCAGAAAGCAGAATCAATTATTGCAAAAGACCCATAGCGACAGTAACGGCAGACAATATCCACAAAGTCGATGGAATCGATAGCGAGGGAGCTGCTCCAAGGTAAGGAACGAAACTGGCACTGGCCGTCTGCGAGACAGGCAAGGTGGCAAAGGTTGATGGCTGGTTGGCCGTTGGGTATGCAGCTGGGCTGTCTGTAGGTGTCTGCACGGGGAGAGGCGTTGTGCCTGGAATAAGTCCAACGTCTCCGCCAGTTGTCACCCCCGGAATGCTCTCGGTAATGAACTGTACCTGCGGTACGGTGACCTGCGTGGTAAGGGTGCTTGTGCTGGTTCCAGAGACCGTTATAATTTGAGAGACGGTGATTGTGGTACACGGGGGCTCCGGGGCAGGCGTGATGACGTTTGAATTATCGGTTGGAACTGCTGTAGGGGTTGGAGCAGGTGGTGGGGCAAGCGTAATTGTGGACGGGATTGCGGTGACGAGGCCTGGATTCTCTGGGACATGTGCAGCGCAAATTCCAGTGAAATAAGAGAGAGCAGATTGGATTTCCTCGTCAGAGCCACCCCAAGATTGAATGCAGGATATCACTGAAGATGTGAACTCGGAGGAGGGACAGAAGCAGCTGGTATCACTGTTTGAAACGCATTTAGGGACCAAGTTGAGCCAAGTGTTTAGACACTGTGGGACTACATTCGGACATGGAGCTTCAATCGGTACGGCCGGTGGTAAGCCAGGAGAAGGTGAAGGGGCAGGTATATTGGTTGTAGGTAGAACAGCAGATGGTGAAGGAGATTGTCCAGTGGGAGAGGGGCCGGTTACAGACGGCTGTGGTGAAGGGGTCACATAGGGAGTACCGGGTGAGCCGGGTGAGGTAGGGGTCGCACAGCCTCGCTCTGGACACACAGTACTAGTAGTTGTTACTGTAATAGTTGAAAGGGTCGTTGTAGTAACTTCTATTTCAGAAGTACCAGAAGTGATGGTGTTTGTAACCGGGCAATTTGTAACGGTGGTATACGTACTAATATTGGCAATGGTTAGTGGTTTCGATTTATTTTCGAGGACAGGAATGGCTTGGAAAGGTAGTTACATACATTTCAGTTACGGTCCCTTCGGGAGGAGAGGGTCCTGGGACAGGTGCGACATCAGAACTAGCCGTTGTCGTTGTCGTTGTTGTAGGCTCGCCAACGGGATAGGTCGGAGTTTCGGGGGGTGAAGGGCTAGCAGTGTTTGTGGGAGTGGTATCCGGTGCGCCTGGGTTGTTGTCACTAGCAGTAGGGGTGATTGGAGTATCACTGGGGCTCGTAGGAGTTGGGCTATTGATTGGGTAGCTTGCAGTATCTGAACCTGGGGCACCTGGGCTCGTGGCAGTCGTATCTGTTGGTGTTGGGGTAGTAGGGCTCGGGCTTGTGACAATCGGAACTGGTGTCTCATATCCTTCAGTAGATGATCCTGGAGCAGGCGATGTCGGTGTGATTGTTATCGGGCAAATCGTGGTCGAGATAGGAATCGTGGTAGTGACAACTTTGGTGGAATCAGCACGACACGAAGGGACTTCTGGATCACAGCCAACAGTAACTGTATTCGTGCTGTAGACAGTAGAGGTTGAGTAGGAAATAGTCGGCGTCGGTGCAGGAGTTGTATTTGGAGGCGTATCCTCTGGAGGTGTTGTTTCTGTGGGAGATACTCCAGGAGGCGATGTTCCTGCTGGTGACGTTCCGGGGGGCGTTGTTGCGGTATATGTTACTGGAGGTGTTCCTGTAGGCGTTGTTTCTGCTGGTGATGATTGTGCTGGAGGTGTTTCCGATGGTGTCTCCGATGGCGTCTCCGATGGTGTTTCTGGCGGTGTTTCTGGTGGTGTTTCCACTGGATAACCTCCAGACGATGTTCCTGTTGGTGTCGTCTCCGGAGGGGGCGTTGCCGAGTCCGTTGCAGGAGAGGAGGCAGTCGGGGCCACAGATACGGGATAGGACTGTCCCGCCGACTCAGAAGGTACGCCGTATGTTGTTGTTGTTGTCGCCGACGCTGGGGGTGTTGTAGGCTGCACCGAGCCGGTTTCCGAGCTCGGTTCGGGTTCTGGCGCAGGTTCTACCGGATACTCCGACAACTCTTGTGGAGAGGGGTCTACGGGCTTCTTGGATGTTTCGGGAGGGTTACAGTCGAACTGGATTTTGTGGATCGAGATACCACAATCATCCAGCTCACTGAATTGTGGGAGGCTGAACTTCACAGACGCTGCACCTCCGCACTGCGTATTCTGAATCTCGGAACCGCCCTTGGAGCAGGGAGTCGTGTGCTTGCAGGTAGATCCATCAGGCATGGTATATAAGAAGGCGACATCTGTGTCCTTATCGACAGTGACCTGAAAGGAGGTAACTGAGAAACCGTCCGGCTTTCCATAAGAGATTGTCGGGCCATCGTTGGTTGATCCTTTCGCCAGTTTGGCTTGGATGCTTTTTTCCTGCAGATGAACGTTAACACTTGAATGTTTTGAAAACACATTGCAAGAGCGGGAATGATACCTGAAACTTTATCCCAGTAGGGGCCTTATCACTGCAAGTAAATCCCGAGAAGTCGAAGTCCTCAAAAGAAGAGATGGGCCCAACTGCAAGGTCGTTCCAGTCGAAGCCGGACTTTTGCTTCTCGGAGCATTTGTTATCGCAGTTCGCAGGACTAGGGAAGAATTTATTTGTTCCCCAAGAAAACTGTGCTCAAAGTCAGTATCTAGCGTATATGAAAATAAACAAGTTGCAAGACATACTGTAGCACTCGTTTGCTGAACCGATGCAGCAAGAATCGCCGCTACACCTAAGGTAGCTCTCATGGCGAAGGAGACAACGCTGGTCAAAACTAGCAGACAAAATGTAATTCAAGATTAAGAAAGAGAAAATAGAAAATAAATATTAGTATATCGCGTGCCAGAAGCGAAAACTACCGATACAGCGAGTAATGGTAAAAAAGAGCAGAAGTATTAGAGCATCAAAGGATGCAGAAGCACATGAACGAGTGATGCCAGTATGCAAAAGGAACAGAACCAAGTGAAAGAAACGCAATTTCTAAACAAGAAACGAAGGCGGTAAAAGAGAAAAGAGTGTCAAAGCTGGATGGGCATCGAGAGCCTTAATATGCGCCCTTTCTTCCATTCAAGTCTGCAGAGTGAATACTGTTCCAGGTGAACAAGGGTCTAGCCGCCAAGAGACTCCCATTGTCGAAACAGCTGGAATAGAAACAGAATATTCGTTATTCAGCGTCAAGTTCTGGGACAATCCCTCGTTCTGCATTCCAATTCACTCATTGTCATTTCCCGGTGTTGCAGAAGCTAGGGCAATCTCGCTAGCATCCTATTTCCCCGGGCGCGAATGTCCATTCTTCAGAAGAAGAGTAGGATACCGTGAAACGGATGCAAAAAAAATTCTACCAATTATATCCCATATCGGCCTGAAGAGAGCAACCAGCAGCCAGTCAGAGTTTCGAGAAACGATCTCCTTTTTCAGGGCAGAGTTGCAGGTTGACAGCTTCAGATGGAAACGCCGTTACCGGACTGGTCAATTGTATTCTGCAGGAATTGAGAGGTCGTCATGAAGGATGCGCCCGGAACCTGAGCCGGATGCAACCTGATCTTGTTTTGCGGCAGCTAAGCTCACTAGCTCCGGCGCGTCATGACCGCATCTCCTTTGTGACCTGTCTTTGGCTGAAAGACCCTGGAAGCCAAATCTATTTTCTGCATGTTGCAGGATCTGTGAAACCACGTCCAGGCCACTTGGCGGCGTTTGTTGCTTGACGTTTAAAACGGTCTAGAGAACCTTAACCGCCTGCAGGTACCCGACGACGGCTATCCATCACTCGAATCGCCTGTTTGGCATGTTGACGCCTGTGCAATCCTGGCCGCGTGTTCATGACAAATATTAATAGAATGGAGGCAATCCTGTTTTGGCTTCTTCATCTTCACGGTTTAATCAGGGCGCTTATGAAAACTGGCTTATCACAGACGCCTTCCCAACACACGCTGCTGAGAGCTGACACCCGCCCAGAACGACAAGAGAACCAAAAGATACAGAATAATAAAAAAGCTCATTGAGTGTTGTGTTGGGGAAAATAATACTCGATGCCAACAGGCAGTGGTCGAGCACTGAATGGTTGTCAAGACAGAAAAACCACACTTGGGGCCCTGGGCCTTGAGGATCGATCCTTTCTGGTCCAGTGGTTTAATTTACCGACAATGGTGAAACCTTAAGCGATTGGTGACTCTGGGTAGCGTTGTTTGGCCGGGGCGGGGATGGACGGGCGGTTACAGGCTGAGAAGACTGCACGCACGCAACACGTTGTTTGAGCCTAAGACTTCCAGCATCGCGCCTTTGTTTCCATTGCTGGAGTTGGACGTTCTTTTGTCAAAGCCTGTCGCGGGAAGGTCTTGCTCTGCTTGAAACAGCCTTGTCAAGGCGTGGTGATGATTGAATGAATGGTCCTAAGAAATGCAAAATGTTGGCACCAACCAACCGTAACAGGCGAATGACTCGTCAAGGCCTAGTTACTCTCTCCTGGGCTTCCCTCACATATCCCATTCGCCTATATGCATTCGATTATACGATTAAAAGATGATCTGGGAAGAGAAGAATGACTTCCGCAGTTCAGGTGAAGCAGATAGTACAAAATCATAGTAGTCGGGATAATTCCGCGTTATAATACTCCGTACAACTAGTATAGTTTCCTTGCAAATGGGAGAATGTGAATGGCACTTTCAAGGGGGATTTACCTGGAAATTCTGATATAAAAAAGGAGTCACTTTTTACCTTTTTTCTCCTTTCAATTCTTTAACCTTTGTCTTACCACGCGCTTGCCTACCTACGCACGCTCTCTCCTTCTCTTCAATATT
The DNA here is from genome assembly GCA_002573585.1 of Helicocarpus griseus UAMH5409. Lineage (NCBI taxonomy): Eukaryota > Fungi > Ascomycota > Eurotiomycetes > Onygenales > Ajellomycetaceae > Helicocarpus > Helicocarpus griseus. Next base: position 45,565 of record PDNB01000131.1, on the reverse strand, counting down.
CATATCTATATCAAAAAGCTTCCTGATATGCAAAGTTCTTTCTGAACTATCATATCAAAACTCAACAAGCGCCTTACACAATACATGTCAGCCACACAACTCTGCATGCAAGTAAATGTCACTGGCATAGAGATACTGAAAAGGTACTGGAACAGAGTGCACTGCCATGACTGCAGTGAGCTTGAGTGAGCAGACAATATTCAGACTCTGGGGAAATGCTTCAAGTGTCATAGCCTCACGTAATTCAGCTATGAAGTTTTGCTGAGGATTCTGTTTCTTCAGATCTTTTCACAGATCTAAGTGAAGCAATTAACCAATGAATGAGACTTAGAGACAATACTTTGTAATTGATTTTTCAAAATCATTATACAAGAACTTTATAAACATAATGATGATTCTCATGATAGTAATGCCATCTTTGCTGTACCAACAATGATTCACACAGCTTTCTATACTGAAGAAGATGAATGGTTTTCAAAAGAAGTCTATCAACTTCTATGTCTATGTCAATTTAATCTTCAATATATATTTCCTTTTCTCTCCTTCTTCTTCTTCTTTCTTTCTTTTTTTTTTTTCCCCCTTCCTAAATAGTTTTGCACTCTATGTCAACATTCAGCATTCAGATTGTTTTGAAACACGACATCACGAATTCCAGAGACTACTTTAAAAACATATCAAGTTCCTCATACGTTTAACCAATATACATCTTCTATACACTCTTCTCCTCTTCTGAATCCCACCTTTTGCCGAACGGTCGTCACCATGTGTGTGAAAAGAAAGATATTCTATCAGTGCGGGCATCTCTGCAACTACCAGACACTCAGCAAGTGTTGGAGTAAGAAACTTGGAAAACCCTGCATTGGAACTACTTGGGAAGAAAGTGACGATGCTCCATACAGAGAAGTAAATTGCAGTATGTGTGAGTAACAGAGACAATCACTTTTGTGAGTTGGTCATGCTATCATATTCTTGTTTCTTTCCTAGCCTTGATGGGGAGCTTCGGGTATTTCTTTTGATTTTTGAGGCATGGTGGAGAGGCTGTTGTATGATTTTTACGTGATGGATCCTTCGGCTCGAATTGCGGATGTGAAATAGGTTTTTATCAATTTTCTACCTAATGTGGTGAGTGGGGAGGCTTCTCGGGAAGGAAGGGCAGCGAATGTTTAGTTTGTGCATACAGCAACTATGGGAAAGTTTTTCTTCTAGTGAGATCCAGGAGATTGCACTAAAACTACATGAGCAAGAGACAATTCACTATAAAGTTACTGAACTTCTTTATGTGTCTGCACGTTCATAGAAATCGGTCAGGTCCCAGAAATCAGCCCCTTTTTTCCTCGATGTGAGATCATTCATCATACAAGTTGGGCCCGATCATTAACAGCATCGCACGTACGAGTCAAATGCAAATGTATATCTTCTATCGACTCCCTCAGCAATATAAACACATATTTTACGCAGCACCGAAGTATCATAGTAGTTGATGGCAATTCGCGTGGTAGTCGAAACGGGATTACCTCTGACCCTTTTTTTGCCCCTCGCCTACACACTACCGAAGCATGAGTTTCTCCGCAAACATGGTATGTCTTGATGCCGTGTCCGGTTTCAGAAATTTAAAGTATATGTAGGGACACAGCTTAAATTTTCTGCGGACGTCTTTTGCTTCCCCTTTTTGTCCTTATTGTTTTTTTTGTATACGAAATGTTGAAGTTGAGGACCTTCGGCAAGATCAGCTCTTCCTAAACACAACGATTAACGTTACTTTCTATTCAGACATTAGAACGTCATAATCATCTGTACGCAGTATGTTTGTGGACAATGCGATTTGCCGATTTTCATACCTGAATTGCTAATATCAGAATGATCAATATATTTTGACAGCTCTAACAGCATCAATAGTTCCTTAACATGATTTATTCCCCCCAATTAGCCCCGTTTAATGGAATCTAGACATAATAGAATCTCTGAAAAACATAGAAGAACTTCAAAATAAAAGCCTAACACAAAGGGAATTTAACGTAAAGTGGAAAAGGTGAAAACGTACTCGAAAAATAAAAATAGGGGGGAAAAAGCGTCAAAAGGTATCAAGATAGTCAATATCCTCAAAAAACTCTACACCTTCATCACCTTCCATGGGAACTGCGATCTCAGATATGTAGCATACCCAATTGTCCCCATTGCAGCCGTCGTGGCCGTAGCTCCCGCCAGACCCAAAAAGCCCAGTAGCTCAATGCCGATGCTTGACCTCTTGCGCTCAGCCGTGGCTCCCCGTTCTGTGGTCAAGTCGTAGCCAGGCACGTATTTGAAATCGAATTTGGCCTCTTGGCCGAGCCCGACCTTTTCATCGAGGATCATCTTCCAGAAATGTCGGCGCATGCCCTAAAAAGGGATAAGTGTTAATGTCAGCGATGATTCCCCGAATCTAGACTTTGGGTTTGCTACATGGAATGGTATAGGGAAAAGACTGAGAGAAAGACATACGGCAATATTCCTCTTGTCCAAGAAGGGAAACGTCCTGTGGATATAGCACCACAAACTGACGAAAATGCAATATCCCACCACCAAAGGATAATAATAGAAACCCGGTTTCCCAATACCCAGCTGATCAGAAAGCTCCTTGCCGTTCAACCAGCGAGTCGTAGCCTCCAGGAACCCACGGCTTCCCCAGGCGGGTGGCGTATTTTCCAGGCTGGTAATGATATTATTCGCGAGAACTTTGCTCATTTCAGTTGGTTTGACTTCGAACAGAAGGATAGACTCCAGTATATGCCGCGCCTTCTGGGGGTTCTCAAACGGCTCAGTTGGAGTTCCCATGTAATAAGCAATCAGGCGCCAAAGAGCGATATAATCGGTTATCTCCTGTTCACGGAGGAAAACACCTTGGCGGGGAAGACTAAGCCAGATCAAAAGGGTGGAGAAGGAACCGATCGTGCCGATGCAATCGAGATCATTGACTGGAACTCCGAGTTTCTCCACGTTATAGTATTCTGGCCGAGTTTGGGCGAGTTTGAGAATCCGTGCTCTCACTGCGGCGTGGAGCAGTCGAACTCTTATTGCAGAGGCGAAACCGTCACCGCCTGGCTTGATGTCCTTGAGAGACATGGTGGCTTGGAAAACGAACTGGGTCGTCTCGAACATTCGGTGTCGGGCAACCTTGGTTGAAAATCCACCTGTGCGAGCGAGTGTCTCAACGATGCGTCCAGCGCCCCTATTACACAGTTAGCACTGGGGGGATAGGGTGGGGAGATAAAAGGCGGGCACACATACATTCCCCCCAACAGACTTTCAAATCCAAGCTGAAGGTAAAAGAAGAGTGTCAGCGTCACTGGCTCGATCCCATCTCAATCATTAATTATCTTTCTCCAACATACCGCATTCAGCGCCGGAAGTCCATATCGATAAAACACTTCCTGCCCTCGTTCAATCTGCTCCCAGTCAACCCACTCGGGAATAGTGTTCACTTGATTCCATAGTTCGCCCAACTTCTCATCCTTGTCCGCATTATCTCGCAGAAGAACATAAAGATCTCTCTTGGGTTTCTCTTTGCCGTCCTTGTCCTTGTCGCCCGGTCTGTCGCTGGCACGAGGCAGGGCCTTTTGTGGGGGTGGCGAGATCTCATTTAAGCGCTCCAAACATTCATCTGCTAGACTGTCGTAGCTGTGTCTCATGGGTTCCATCTGCTCGTCCGTCAAATGTTCGGGCGTCCACTGGAAGCTGTAACCCCATACCGTCCTGGTGTTCTCGTCCGTCCTTCTGAAGGGGTTTGGCCAGGCCATGGTTGTGCGATATGATAATAAAATCAATCCAAACAAATAAACAAAAAGGGAGAAAAATGATATTTGCCAAAGATAAACAAGGTGTGTATGTATCTGCTAGTATAATAATATGTCGATGCAAAAGCAAGCCACGTATCTCAACATAAAACACTGAAACCAGTTCAAGTCAACGACAGAAAGACGTCAGCCGGGGTACTCTTTCTGGGGTATATATGTAGGGCAGACTGGCGCAGGAGCCAGTGGGTATCCAAGAAATAATAATCCGGTCTCCGCTAACAATAGAACCGGGGATCAAAAATCATACGATGCGCTACATCCGCATTCCGCTGTCAACCTTATAGGGAATATAAAAATCCCCAAAGTGCAAAAGCTTAGACTGCTAGGAAATGGAGGGGCGTTGGGCAACAGGTGCTCCACTCCCGCATCACCGATACCAAGCCGAGGGGACGTATCCATGTTGATCTGTCCTTTTTCCATGCGCGGGCTGAATCCGTCAGGCTTGATGTGGATCACATGTGCTACCGAGGAGAGCAGAAAATAGTGTGGTCGATGATGGGATGATGCAGGAGTGATTAGAAGAGAAGCCTGGAGGAACCCAAGAATACGGCAACAAACCCATTTTGTAAATGGCCCCGTAGTCCTTAATATGCGCTTCAAAATGATGATGACAGGGGCGTGATAAAAATTGTGCATAAAATTGAGATGCTGCACAATATAACCAGAATTATTATTCTGGGGGCGATCATCGCCAAAAAAAGATCCACAACGTCTTCCGTACCCCAGTCGTAACTGACTAGTGGATCCAATATCAAAACGGAAGAAAATCTGGAAAAAGGGCCTTTGAACAAGATTCAAAGTGTCAAGCTCAACTTTGCCTCTCAAAAACTTGTACCTTCAACATGACGATGGATGGTTAAAGGATGGAGAAGTTGACCGTTCAACATCTACAGGGCAGAAACACCCTACAGTGCCCGATATGGGCACTATAATCGCTCCTGGAGTCCCGAAGGCAAGCCACAAATACTCCTTTCAAGCGTCTCCATGCTGACATATCTTTCATTGTTGATTACGGAAGATAGAACCACAAACTGTCATCAATTTTAGAATCCTTTTGGATATGGGGATAGCGCATGCATGCCTGCCTCCCCAACAACGTTCTTTAGCCGCCGGAATGTCAGCCTAAACCATCCAGTAGGCCAGCGAGAAATCACTTGCCATTTCTCGTTTCACACGCAGTAGTTTGCATAACCCAGTGTGAGAAAAGATTGGGCCGGACACCGGATGACTGTATAATGTATACAGGAATCCCAAAGATAAGCCTTGAAGGCACGAAACTAAAAGCTCGACGTCGATTTTAGCATCGCACTAAGAGTATCACGTGATGTCTAACAGGGATGTGATTGGCCACAATCCGTTCCCCGGACCGAGGATACGCAAGATTAGCGCGGACAAGGGGTTAGGCTTGACATCGTTGGGCCCCGCGAGCATCCATTTCACATGCGAAGCGCAGACGCGCAAAAAGGATTAATTATTCTTAGCAGATTTCTCAAGAAGATCGTACGAAGTGTGGGAATCATAAGATTGGGTCATTATTCTCACAGGAACCTTGGGAGCTTTTAAACGACGATGTCAGATAACTTGGGACGTGGGAATTAGAGCTGAAGGGGTAAAACCAAGGAAGGCTGGATGGATATCAACTCTTCCATACATACAGAATTGCGGGAATAGTGGCCGTTATGAAGTTATCAATAATCAGTCAGTAAAATGCACTTCTCTCACAGAGACTTTTTGACATATGTGGTAAAGCACAAACATTTTACAGATTCTTGGTCAGGTAACGTAGCCATTCTATAACAATCTGGCAGCTCCTGCAAGTAAAAAGAAAAGGGCGGCTCAAAAATCACGCGTCCATTCGCTCAGTGTGACGTCACATTACGACTTTTTGATATCCGTCCATATGCTTCAATGGAGCAGTGAAGGGAGAGAGGAGAAAAAGAAAGAGCCTTGATACTATTGGTCAGCTTGTCCTTCTATCTTTTCAGGAGAAAAACGGAGGGGGAGGGCTCAGGAAGAGCAAGCGCGCACAAGGATGACAACTACTACAAATGCCATAATGTAGCGGGGTTGAATTTGGGAAAACACCGATCGCAAGTTATTGGAAGCGAAAGGAGATGGGAAGCGGCTCACCAATAAAAAGGATTTGATGGTTTCAAAATACCTTATGATAAGAGGAACGAAATGACAACTTCATCTCCCCTCAAAGTTCCAACATTTGTTTACTAGGTACTATGTACGTTGTACCATGGCAAGTTACTGCGGAGCGAAACTCACCACCCCCAAAAGAAAGATAGCACTGAAAACATTTGAAAGAATTGATACGATTCCTATACAACTCGCTAGCTAACTGTTTTGAAAACAGACGACAAAAACAACGGACGGAGCTTCACAGCACTCATTCATTCGAGTAGATGGATGGGGAAGGAAAGAAAATGTCAAAAGAAAAGCCGCGCGCACACACACACACTCTCACACGCCACACACACACAAGTATATCCAGTCACAATAGAACTCTCCACGTAGCAAGACTGTAGCCATTCTCTTCCGTAAACAGGACATTGCTATCCACTCCTTATATAGATGATGAGGAAGAAATCTCCTCTAATCCGGTACCCCAACAGCGTCATAGATTAGAAAAAGATTCAGCGCGCATCAAACCGCAACAGACACAAAAAGATGAGATCAATACGCGCAAATCAAACAAGCGGAATCTCCATAATCCGGTAGCTTGCGCAACAAATGCAAGCGGTGGCGAAACATATACCTGACAAGAAACTGCGAGGAAAGGAAACATCCATTCATGAGACTCTGACAACATCATATGGAACTCTACTCCATCAGTGCAAAGCCAAAAGAGGAGAAGAAGAAATGGCAAAACACTAAGAGAAAATTCAAAAAAATCATAACCCACAACATACACCGTTCGCACCGTTCACCGAGGCAAGGAAGAACCATATGAACAAAGGAAAATCATCAATCATCACCTCGACCACACGTGTAAAAGACGGGGGAGGCGTCAATTCAAAGCGAAAATCGGGCGAAAACGGACAAGAAATGCGAATGAGTCCTTATTCTTTTTTGTTTTCTTTCTTTTTCCCCATCCCACCAGGATGAGTGCCGTGGAATCTCCGAATTTCTCGACTGTAATTAGTAACACAGGTCCTCCTCTAGAAGAGGGGAGAATAAATAAAAAAGCACTTTTGTCTGGAATTGTTACATTCGCGACGTGAAAATTATGCTTTTTATTTGCAAATTCAACTGATAGATAAATTGTGAAAATGCCAGCAAATATGAAGTATTCAAACTTTTGTTGTGGACCATCATCGTCAAGAGTTGGACCTGGAAACGAGAAGTTTGCACAATGAATTAGCTCACGAAAGAGCAAGTCCACCGGGTATCCCAAGAACGCCAGTAATGCAGAACTTGCCGGAGACAATTGAAACTCATTACAGAGTATATTAAAAAGCGATCTTGTTGTTACGGTGGGAATCAATCAGCTTGCGACGAACCGCCTCGCCATCAGCATAGGTCCCCCCAGTGCGCTTCCTGGTGGGTGTTTTGTGGTCAATATATTTATTGCGTCTGAAGACGCTAGCGGGACGAGAGGGTGAATTGGCTGGCACGAACTCGCGGTGCTGGGGTAAACGAATCAAAGCCTGGTAGCGGGAGTGGTTTCGACGGAAAGCGGTCACGATGCCTCTGTCTAGGTGGTTCAGGAGGCGTTCAGCGCTGTTAGCTGGAGGAATCTCAGCAGATTTGTCGTTTGCAGAGGCCACGACTGGCGAAGCAACGTCATCAGCGTCGAATTCCTTGTCCATATCTTCCTCGTCAGAGGAGCCGTTTCCGAAATCGATGAAGTCATTCACATTGAGAACCCCTTCGCTATCTTCGTCTTCCTCATCCTCGTCGAAGCTGTGGTTGACTATTCCTTGGGATGGATAGAATGCTTCGGGGGGGCCAGTTATTTGACCAACGGAATCACTCCCCAGGGCCGTTATCATGAGATTGGCATTGGAGGAAAGCATTGGGCTCAGATTGTTGTTTTGCAATGGGGACAGAAGGGCATCAGTGTCACTGTCATCTGCAAGAGTAGCAGTGGTGGTGCGGGGGCTGTTGTTTGCGGTGTTGCTGGCGGTGTTGCACATGCTCTGGGTGGCAGATTCAAGCCAGTCGTGTCTAGAAGTCGAATAGGGGGGAATGAGGATCAATTGAGTGCCGTTAGGAGCGACGACAGCAACCGGCTTGTGGGGATCAGCAACAAAGGTGCCCCTCAGGGGTCCTCGCCTACGTGCTGGCTGAGAACGCGGAGTAGGTTCCTCGAAATCGGGAGGCAATGATGCGCTCGAGTCGCGCCGTAGAATGGAACGAGGATGAGTAATCGTTGCTGGGGGAGGTAAATCCTCGTCTGTCGTTTCACCGCCATCCGCTACATTTGGGAGTTAGCCAAGAAGACATGTTTGACCCTGTAAATACATACATTCATAACCGCTAGAACTCCCAGCAGACGACTCTGTTTCCACGTGATAGATATTCCCCGGAATCTCATAATAGTCGTGGCTAACTAACAGCTCATTGGACTTTTGATTACGAGCAGGATCGGAATCATTTTCAATCATTCTTCGTAGGTCTGGGTCGAGAGCGTCTTGCTGCAGGAAATCGGGTAATAGTTCATCATCAGTGGTTTTATCGGAGTCCGACGAATCATCGGAATCCACAAAGTGTACACGTCGGGCTGGGGTATCCACAGTAGCATTGCTCAAATCGTGATTCTCCACGGCATCAGCATTTCCAGACTGCAAAAAGAGCTGCTCATCCTCAAAAAAGGACCCAGTAGAATAAAAAGGACGGTTCTCAATTTCGTCCAATCCCAGCCACTCATCAGGAGCCCCAGAAGAGAAGGCAGTGACAGTCGTCAAATCACGTTCATACTCAGAATCCAAGATTAGCTCCTCTTCCATTTGTTCGATCTCCTGATCCACATCATCGGCGTCGCTAACATCATTTACAGCCTCATACCCGTCATCAGAGTCAGAATTGATAGACTCTGCAGAGCTAAGAGGACTAGCAGAGCTAACGGAACTATTTTCAACACTGCTGTCATAACCACTATGCCCAATCTTGGCCCGTTTCCTGCCTTTGAGGAGTGACAGACCACCCCGACGCCCCGCCTTATGGCCCCTGTTTTTCTTCCGGCTACCATAAGACGGGGCAAAAGCTTCCGGCTGTTCACCATCATCATCAATCACATCTTCATTATCTTCGTCATCGTCGGCGTCGTCATCGCTATCTGAGATAGAATTGCGACTGAGTGTAGCGGACGGCTTCCTTTTCTTATTAATGGCAGCCTTGCGTTTACAATTGGGGGATAGAGACAATTTCTTCCCGCTTCTAGGACCGAGGACCGTCGCAATGGAGGCACTCGAATCACTGTCGCTGAAAGAAGCGCTGCGCTTGCGCACTGAGCGCACTCGTTTTCCGGACGAAGGCATCGATTTTGTAGCCTTAGCGGAAGTCATAGCAAAGGACGTAGCTCAATTGGCGCCAATTGAGCTTGATTGAAGGTTTCCGGGAAAAATAGTTGTGTTGCTTTGAGGTATTAATGCGGAATTAGGCTGAGGGATCCGGCGGAGAAATCGAGTGATAATAAGGATGTAAAAACAAAGGAAGAGCTTAAGCACCGATAAATCTAGTAGTGTGTATATAGAAGATGCCGGCAGGAGGGATAAAGTCGAAGGTGGTAAGTGTTTTTAGGTAGTCGTAGGCGGGTTTGGGGTGAGGGTGAGGTAGGTAGTAGGGAGGAAGGAAAGATAGAGCGTGAACCACAAAACACCACCGTCGTCGCGGACGTTGAAGTGTTTGCACAGAGCTGGTACTTAGGGCAATTTCGACGTGCGGAAGTAACCGTCGAAAGAGAGATCCAAATATCGTCAAGTCGATTGAAATGTACTCGATGAGCTTCCAGGACTGGGAGAGCAATCGATAGATGGGCCGGGTGAAGGCCAATCCTCATGCCCTCCCAGTGAAGGGATTTAGAGCCCAGCGACAGCCATTTGGCGTGATTCCTCGACGATATTTGTGATATAGGGGTGATGGACTTTTCCTTGAGTAAGATGAGGGGTTGCAATGCGGGATGTGGTTGAGGCGTTCTGGCGGGGGAAGAGGAAGAAGAAGAAGAGGAAGAGAAGAGGAAGAACCAGAGAGGAAAAATGAGCAGGTCCCAGGCGGTACAGGGAACACTGAACAGGAACAGCCAAACGCCGGGCGGCGGCGGCCGGGACACGGCGGATCGTTGTTCCGGAGGTGGGGTACACGCGCATGGGCCAGGCTTGCCGGTTTGGGCCTAGTGGCTGCAGGGCCGGCTGCTGATTGGACACGCAGCTCACCGCATCTTCGGCTTGGCGCTGCATGACTTGTCCCTCCTTGTACCCCCTCACCCAGTTTGGCAGCGGAGGTACTTGCAGACAACCACCTCCTCCCAACATCATGGATACATCATAACTCTCCCGTATATGACTCAGAGCATCCAACATCTTCAACAGTCTACAAACAGTCTACAACTAACGCCTTTGAAGCTGTTGAACAGTCACCAACAGCAGAGCAGAGAGTTACCAACTATGGAGTCATCAGCCAGATTTCCAAACACTAGCCTGCTTGCTCAGAGTCTCAGACAGGTTGATGGAGCCTAATAATTATGGGTACATGGGTACATCTAACAATGCCTTGCATGCATGAAACTACGTGCTTGGTTTCTGACGACTAGGATGTTCATACATGTACATACTAGGCATGCAGCATCTTACTTCGCAAAAATCATTTGCAGCAAGATGTTCAGACGCTTACTTTCGTCTCTATCTACAGCAAGAGCAAAGTTTACTCCCGAATCCCCCCTCCGATGTCCGTATACAAACAAGAGAAGAGGGAAAAAATGTCGAAGCTCCACTGCAACAGAAATAGTTACGTTCAGGATCACACCAATAGGACTCCGCCCAAGCTAAAATAGAATAACAACAAGCAGAAAATGAGTGGCTGCCAGCCGTTGCCACTACCAGGCTCTAACTCAGCAAGCGCACATCATGATTCATCAATAATGTGGACAGGACTGTCTGCTGTTCTGCAGGAGGCGCTGTTACCTTACTCCCCCTCCCCCTCTTTTTCCCTTCCCGCCCGATGAATGGGCCAGGTTGGCTTTATTGTGGCGCTGTGAGTCGTAGTATCTCTTTTCTCTACGAAAGATTTGCCTCAAAATGGAGTCAAAGATTGTTATTATTATTATTTTTTTTCTCCTTCTTTTCTACGGCGCCATATCGGCAAATGGAGCAATTAAGTTTTGCATATTTTTTTTTTCTCTGCTCTCCAACTGGCTCCATATTCTTTCCTGGATCCAGATTTTATATCCGAACCAGGCCAGATTTCAAAAGGTTCAAGATAGCCTTAGCCTGTCGGTTCAGCCGCGATGCGCAGGTCACATGACCATCACTTCCTTCCTGGAACCAATTAGCTCACCGGCTACTTGTGTAAATCCTTCCGATGATGCATCTCGATCCTCAACGCATGCGCAAAGAAAACATATCGGCTTGATTTCGCTTGTCGAAACAAACTCCAAAATACATACCCAAATATATCACAGGTTACGAAAGGGGAATATAGTCCGTTAAATCATGGCGCAAAACAGAAAAGAAATCAAGAACAGAGAGCCTCGAAGAACAGGACAGCAAAAATGGATATCAACCGAAAAAGAAACCCAAGGAAACCCTTCCAGACCGCCTTTAACTCCCCACCCCGCTATCCCAATTTCCCGACCTTCAGCCACGGAAACGTGCATGCTTCCCTCTCCGAAATCATCATCATCTTCGATTAATTTTCTTTTTCTCCCTCCCCCCTTTCCCTGTCTCTCTGACCCGCTCTCACTACGTGTCATTCTAAACCGAAGCCCCCTTATGCAAGGAAACTGGGTCTAGGTTCCTGGGTAGGGCTCGATTTTGGAGCGACGTGTTTGACTCTCCGTCTTAGATGCAGGGTGTGATACGTTGTTAGCACTCGTAGTGGGTAAGGCAGGCTGTCGTGCATCTTGCGCTTCCTTCACTCCAGCCTCGACTTTTGTAGCTTCTTCGGGTGCAATTGTCGGGCCGCCGTCAGGTAATGCAGTTGTGGTTCTCGTGGTCTGCGCATCCGATGCGTTGTTGTCATTATCATTATTGTCATTGCTGATCGTGGCGTCTTGTCCTTCCATGTTGAGCTTTTCCTTTTCGAGACGGGCTTCACGGCCACGTTTATGGCAGTACCAGAGGACGAAAAGAAGTACTGGGCATATTGTCAGCACGATGAAGAAAACGGTAAAAGAAGAAGGAAAATGGGAAACACTCACTGAATAATGCCAGCGACATCAAAACATTCATGCCCATGAGCGCAGGGAACCGTGCCTGAAGGAAACTGACTATAGACCGCAGCATGCCCACAATCGCCGCAGGCTTCCCCACCAGCTCTTTCAAGCTAGGAATCTTCAAGCCCATCTTCTTTGCCTTATCAGCAGCCTGTGAAGCTTCTTCAATACCAGCCCCAGTCTTGGCCGCTTTCTCAGCAGCCATTGCCAGGAACTCTGGTCCAAATTTCTCAGTCACTTTATCTGGTAACTGCTCGACAAGCTTTTGAAGAAAGTCGGGAAGACGATTAAATGCCTTTTGTAACTGGCCATCGCCATTCGTAAGGAGGGATTCCAGATCGTGATACGCGGTCGGTACGCCATTTATCAGGTCTTTGAGTACGACATTGAACCGTTTTAAAAGCTCTTGTGTCTCGTCACTGATCGAAAAGGCGCGGTTATTGACCGCAGCGATATTTAACCGTTCAAGCACGGCTGTCAAATCCTCCTCTTCCTTTTCTACCTCGTCGGCGCTAAACTGTCCTGTCTTTAGGTTTTCAGCGATGTGGGATAGTCCCTCCGCAGTATTTCCCTGTTACCAGGAAGCAAACCTGTTAGCAATATTTTTCAAAAGAAAATTAGTCGCGGGTCAAAGTATATATAAAATCCACACACCTTCTTCCTCTTATCCAACCCATGCGCAATCCAATTCCACGGGCCCTTCTTTTTCCCTTTTGGGCTCTCACTCTTATCCCCTTTCTTCTTCCCCTTTGACGACGACCTACTCAAACTCCTTTCCACGCCTTCGTTTTCAAGTGACGGCTTGGCTGTGAGGTCTTCCGTGGGCGACAGCGGCAGGGGGATATTCTGTGCGCCGTCCATGAGTGCGATTTGCGGATCGCGGCCGACCTCTTCGGGGGAGGCGACTCGGTGTAGGAAGGCTTCGTCTTCGGTGGACAAGACAGGCTCGTGTGCCTTGGGCGGCTTGGAGATGCGTGCTTTGGATTTGATATAGTTTAGGTAGTGCGTTGCCATTTTGAGATGGCTATAGAGGAGAGATAGGATGGTTAATTAAGGGAAATGACTGGTGCCTTTTTGCCCCTCTTCATTGGGCGTGCGGTACAAGAGTATTGATCAGCTAAATAGTATATCCAAAATGATTGTAAAAATTCAAGCGAAATAGATCAATTAGAAGTGTTTTCCTGTAACGATCGAAATATGGTGGATGGAGAAGAGATTCAGGGAACTGGACGGCGGCAAAGCTCAGACACAGATTCGCCTTGGTTGGTCTTTGGTCTGAAACGTCATACATGTATTAGTTGGTCTGTGCACGTGCCTTATCGATAAGGTTGGGCCCCATAGATGAAGATACCCCGCCTTTTTCCAGGATTGAACTTCCATATTCCAACATGGTGAGATGTATATCCATTATTTTATAATTGATACTTCGCTACTTCGCTACTTTAATATGTATTATATGTTTTGATATCGGATATCTGCATTCCCTATTTATTGTTGCAACCAAGTCCCCACACCCACACACGCTAGGGTCACAGCTTATCTTCGATTGGGTTTCGTTAGTTCGCCAGGGACAGACGAGGCTGACGAGCAAGCTATACAGTCTTCACATACTCTAAATTCTAAATTCTCTATATATCAGGGTATATAATTGATATGGATTCATTTACAGAGAACATGATAGCAATTGGCTCTAGGAGACTACTACTATTATCTACTCATTGACAATTGCTACAGTGATAACTTTTAATCAATTGATAGCAGCTCGAGTAGTACTAGGCTGTATATTTATTACATTGCAGATAGGTAGCTTTATTTTCTTTATATCGATGTCTGATAGGATGCACTGTCTCATGAATCATACGTAACCGATACTGGAAAATTCTAGTACGGTAATGATGGCTTAAGCTTCTCATTTGTATCAATTGATACTTGTAGAGTGTGTATTGAGTATATGCCCTATCTTTCCGGCTAAATAAGGGTTGAGGGTTATTAGGTAGTCGAGTTTCCACTTACCAAGGAAAAGAGGCCGAGAGTCTCTTAACCCGCGAATGGGATGAACTTCTATAGTTCCAAGATAGGGACGTATCAATGCGAGCCTCGAGAAACGAATTGGAGTACGAATAAGGGTATATTGCGCTATGTGATGCTCCATCCCTAAACATCTTGGAAGGCCGGAGTGCTGCTCAGAAAGCAGAAAAGATAGCCATCAATAAACTTGTATGATTGCCTCAATGCGAAAATTGAACTAAAGCCGGGCAAAGATTCGATTAAGTTTCGAAGAGCATTTGGCTATGACGGCCAAGGTTCAGACATTGTATTTCGGTCGCTCGCGTAATCTCTCCCAGGAACCGTGATGAAGGAGCCACCAGTCGCGGCGGTTGGGAAAAAACAGTAGCAAATTAAACACACCTCCGGGGATTTGCGAGTTCCCGCGTCATGAGCCGCGTATGCCAAGTATCCAGATGACTGAACAGTTACGAAGACTGGAGGTGACATGTCAGGGCAACCGCATTGCCGAAAGCAGGGAACGAGGCGACCACGAAGTTTAAGCTTGTGAACGAGGACTAAGATGGGAATGCCGTATCAAAGATAGTAGTCGATATCAAGGTCGGGTGAGATGCGTGGTCAAACGGAATTTGAAAAGATTGACGGAGGTAAGTGGCTGGTTGATATTGGCTCGAGTGTTCTTGACCCGAACTATTCTGTCTTTGGTCAGTTAGTTCGTCGTTGACAGGTAACTCTCTTCTCTGCCAGATGGTTCTCCAAGTGTGGCTCTTGAGCTTGTGGTCAGAATATGGTTCGCCCGCGGGGTAGGAGTTCCGGATCCAGGGTCCGCCAAACAGTCTCCCGCAGCACGTCGAGGCAGCGGACACGATCGAATCCCAGGCCTGAGTCATGCCAAGCGAGTGTGCTCTTTCGAATAATAATAATATCTTGGTGAAGATGTCGGCTTTCTCTAGTGGCTGCCTTGCCCCAACTCCGCCTCCGACCCAGGGCTTAGCGCTGTCCGGGGTATCACATGACCCGCTAACAGCATATCAACCTCCTCGTCCGCATTTCCCCCTTCTCTCTCTCTCTTCTTCTTCTTTCTCACGCTTCTCAGAGCTGACCGTTTCCTCGCCCGCACACTGGTTTCAATTCGTGGGAATCGTGTGCGAAAAGCCGACGTCGAGACCGTATCCGGATAGTTCTGCCCTGTCGTCCTTGTCTCCTTTGGGGAGAGTTGGGTGGTCGTGGTCAGAGGACTGGATTCTTGATAAAAGGCTTCCAAGGCTCCCATGCTACGTGCGTGATCAAGCAGCGTCGTCTTCAAACCTGGCTCAAAGCCATTACGCTCATTATATATAAACCTTTGGGTTCTTCCGCCGCTCTTTACTGCCCTTCGTTCTTTCGTTGATTTTCGACTTCGGCAAGTTTTACGCATCCGACTTTGACGAAATGTTCAAACGCTCTTTTACTACAAGAGATCGGGCGGGCAAGGCCGTCAAGCCGTCCAAGAAGATCTATCGCGAGCGTACAAAGGTCAAGATGCAGGAGAGATTGGATAGTCCGCCGGTTGGGAGGTAGGCAACTATACCACCTTTTTCTGTTTTGATTACTTTGTTCTAATTATCATACAGCAAAATTACCAGCCCCATAATCACCATGGTTGTGGGTCATGAGCAGCGTGTTTTTGCTGCTCATGAGGATATCCTATCTATTTCACCCTACTTTTCTGCTGCCCTAAGGGACCAAGTCCTGGATGGCAGTACGAAGCAGGTGGACCTGCCTGACGAGTGAGTGCTCTGATTTTTATAAGATATCAAGTTGTTCAAATACTAATATTCCAAAAGAGAACCTGAGATACTGTCCTGTATTCTCGAGTACCTATACAAGGGTGACTATTACCCCCGTCTGTTGCACAACAGGCGCCGCAACTCTTGGGCACTCGAGGATGCCCAGGACCCCGAAAATAAAGGAGGCCGCGGATCATGCGAACCGACAATCTTCCACGCTGGTGTCGGCGACTATCTTCTCCGAGATACTGTCGTGTACTGCAGTGCCGAGAAGTACGGCTTGGAGGATTTGAAGCGTCTTGCTCTTCGGAAACAAGGCCTTCAGACCGGAATCCCTGTCGACGTGATCCTTCGATCTGCTCGGTATGCATACGAACATACACCAGACAGTGAGTCGCGGCTCCGGGCTCATTTTCTAGCCCTGATCATCAGAAGTCGTAAGACTTTTAAGAGGAGTGGAACCATGCAGATGGAGATGGAGAGTGGCGGCAAATTGTTTTTCGACCTGTTCGTGGCGATGTGCAATCACATCGATGACATTGTCGAGATCAGGTAAGTTCTTCTTTTTCTTAACTGTATTGGCTAATCTGCTATAAATCATCGTCACCAGGGGCTTACATGTTTATGCTCGAAACAACAGCAACAGCCGTTCTCCCAAAGTTATCTAAATTGAGATTGCAACGGAGTTTAACGGAACAGATCGAGCGCCTCGGAGTTTACAAATTGGACTCAGGGAGAATCTAAACCAGAATGTGCATGATTGACAGCGAGAAGATTGCCGAGCTTGATTTTTTTCTCATCCTTTTGCATGAAAAAAACCTTCTCTTCTTTTCGAGGTTGGCCGCCAAATTTTGGTTTAGAAACGAAAAAAACCTAACCCTACTCTTTTTTAATATACCCCCTGACGTATCCTGGCAATTTGCCTTCACGTCCAACCCTAATCCTCCGGAAGGAACATTTGATGACCAAGTCTGCGACGTCTTTCGCAACGATTTTCTTTTAAGGAGCTTTTTCTTTGGTTGTTTAATGATTTTTGTTATCCATCTACATCTGCTTTTATTTGGGCATCTGCTATCAGCGCGCCTTGACGAGGTGTCTTCATTGTACATGTACGATACTTCCCGGCTGCGAGGAACCTCGCATGATCAGATTTTACTAGGAATTTGAGAGATTCGGCCACCTCAAAAAATCTTTGCTCCTTGTTCTGTTGTCGCATCTTCGTAATCACTCGTAGATGAGTTGCTATAGGTCCAACCTGATACCCTGGCACTTCGGCGGGGGATGCCTTTTGGTAATGTGAGAACTCATGTGAGGTCTCTTCAAAAGATTAACATCCACGAACAAATGATGAGCCTTCTAAAAACTGCGATGCTCGCGATGGGCGGAAGCTAGCTCCCGAGTCCCTGCAGCATCACTATATAGGGGTCTGCCGTAACGCCACCTTGGGCTTTCCCCAAGAACACAAGGAGTTAGCTTGATATTTTGAAGACAGTTTCTAAATTGCACTATTACATTAACCATGATGTCACGAGAGACTACACTATTCTCGAAACTATATAATATATATATTACTTTTTTATTTTTGTTTCTGAACAGAATACGGTTGGATAAACTGCATTTTTATCAAATACATTCATCACCTATCAGCAAGAGCGAAAACAAAATGCGAATCAGTCAAGTACCAATAATTAAAATTCAGGAAAAATTCCGTCTAGCCTCAACTCGTTTATCCCCAGCCCTGAACTTGGACACTCCCATAATAGCCAATTTTCTTATTAACACTATCCCAAAGTTGTTTTCACATTTCATGCTGTTATTCAACATTCAACTCAACGAGAGTAGCTCCAGAACACCCATCACCCGTCTAGCTTCCCAAAATCATTTTCATGCCCTCTTCCCCGTCGTAAACTCATAACGCAGGCAACCCGCATCAACATATCCGCCCCGGCCGTTATTCTTGTCCTTGCCTATATTACTCAATTAGCTAAACATTACTTCAATATTAAACGACGCGTCAACATAAGGTCTAGAACTTACATTCCCACCAGACATCATATAACAAATTAGCGCACTTGACATCGCGGTGAACCGTGTCCTCTCCCCCCCAGAGAGGGAACGCCGGCGAAACGCTGCTGAAAGTCGTTTCGCAGTCCTTTTTCCAGCTAATGGAAAAGTAGTACGGCATGTCATTGGTCACAGTGTGCCACGTCTTGGGCTCCTTGCCCGGGTGCATAACTGCCTCTGGCCGAGCGCTACCTACGCAGGCGAAGCCAGCATATTGTGCTAGGAACCCCTCATCGACATGTCCCAGTCCTTCATAGATGCTTGGATCATGGCATATCCACTCTCCCAGCTTCAATGGCTGCTTGGGTGGCTTTTTGGGCGCCTCTGTCTTGGTTGGCTCGGGCGCCTTGGTTTGGGTTGTCCGTGATGGCAGCGGGTCTGGGCTAAGGCAGACGCATTTCCCGTCCCGGCATCCGTTACGCAGCGGGGCACTGCATATAACTGCTGGCGCACATTTATCGGCTGTTTCTGGGGTACATTGGAAGCCGGTTGGATTTGAGGTTTCTGTAGTCCTAGTGACGGTTGAGAATGTGGTTGGGTCCGGTGGGAGGCACACACATTTTCCGTCCCGGCATCCATTGCGCAGCGGGGCACTGCATATGACAGCCGGCGCGCACTTGTCGACCGTTTCCGGAGTGCACGTAAAGCCCGTTACTGGCGATTCGCCAGTGGGATTGCTGGTAGTAGCAGTGGTAGTACGGCTTCCATCCGTTGCTTTTCCAGACGCGCAGGTGGCGGTTGGCGGAATATCATCGTTGTTATCATCGTCTTCTACCTGTCTGCGCTTGAGCTTTTTCGCCTCCTTCAAGCTATAGGGGCAGTAGCCGTCCTGCTCGAGACTTGGGATGGCTGCACCATTCCATATTCCGATGATATCGCCAACACCTACTTGAGTAACTCGCGACCAGCCGTTGTTGATAATGTACTTCTTAAGTCCAGCTGGGCTCATATCAGGATCGTTTCCTTTGGCATCCTTTGGAAGGCGGCTCAGTTGATGAAGTTTCAAGAAATAAGCGGCAAGTCCGGAAGTATATGCGGTAGCTACACATTCCTTTCGTCAGTTAACGGGAAATAAAAGGGCGACCATTCACGTAGCTCCGACCTACCGGCTGAAGTGCCCTGAGAAACTTTGTAAGTGGCTCTATTCGGCAACAAAGTTCTATGCCAGGTTGTTTTATTTCCGTTTGGGCCGAGAGTATGCCCGCCGGGCGCGTAGATATGTGGAATATTCCAATCAGGATGGAAAAAAGAGCTCGTAAACATCTTTCCGGTGTCAGCATATGCAGCTCCGACCACTAATAATTCTGGGATATTCATAGAATCTTGAACAGAACCGAATAGACCAGGGTATCCGGGAAACTAGACCTGGTTGTTAGCGCGTATTTATCAATATGGGTTTTCTCTGCTCTTACTGTATTTCCTGACCCAGGAACCACAAAGACGCCTTTTGAATAAGAGCCGTTATAAGGGCATGTAGCCGCAGCGTCCAAACCTCAAAATCCTCATTAGTGATCCCGTCTACGACTCCTTGTTTGAACAATCCGAAGTCGTAGCGCCAAGATAGATTTAGGATAGCTCGGACGGTTTGGCTGCTGTCCGTGAAAAGATCATTGACTAAGGATACACCTTGTAGGTAGTCCTCTGGTGTGGCACCACCGCCTTTTTCATCCCTTCGTGGCACGCGCACTATGTAGGGCTTGGCCCTCTTGGAGACTCCTAGTCTCTTACCGGCCACGGGGCCCAGCATGCTGGTTCCATGTGGGTTACAATAAACTGGGCCACACTTACCACCGATCGGTGTTCCGCTATCGTCCTTGTGTTTCTGGCCATCATAGTCATTGTCAACAAATAGGAACTCAGCCTTGTGGGCTATATATTCGAATTCCTGCAAACGCGCTGTCAGCCACAAACAAACCAAAATGAATACCGAACACTCACTCGGTGGTCCATCTGGGCCCCAGTGTCGACAATATAGACAGGGATGTCTTGTCCAGCGCTCACATCGAAATAATAGTTGTCATCAAATCGCTCTTTCGATTGTTCGTTTTTGGAAAGGTAAACCATCTGTGAACGGCCCTCGACATTTTCGATCATATCGTCAATATACTTGAGCTGGTGTCTCTAGTTCGTGGCAGTTGATGGGTTCCCGCAACCCCTGCATTGCCGATAAACTGCTGCGACCTATTGATGTGTCCTAAGCAAAGATCCCAAGAAGCCTTTAAATTTCTTTTTCTTTTTTCTATCTTCATTTGTTTTTTTCTTTCTCTCACGATTACTTACATTTTGTATGCTTTTCACTTTAGCAACCTGCCCCGGCTCCAGAGAAACACGCCAAAAGTTAATACCCAGTGTCTTCGTATCTTGAACTTTAATCTTTGACCCATCCCCAAGCAATTTCAACATCTCGGTATAGATGACACCGGTTCCATCAGTTTTCGTGCCGTCACGGGGCCAAACAACATATTCCCCTACTAAGGGGCAAAAATTGTTCCCATGCTGTCGTCTAGCATTCCCACCAGTAGGAGCTGCGGTGCATGAGACTGTAGTTGTGGTTGGCGTCACAGAGCAACCTGTCTTGGGGATTTGGGTTTTAGTAGAACAAGCTTTTGCTTCTGTCCCACTGCAAGTGACAACTACGTCGGTCACAGTCGCAGTCTCACAGTCATCTGTTTTTGTTACTGATGCTGTTTGGGTTGCATCCGCGACTACGCAGCCGCGAACCTCACCACACTGTGGTGCGAGCACTGTTGATGATACAGTCTGCACCGCCCCATCGACAGTGGACACAATAAAGGAGGTGGTTTCGGAGCATAGCGAGGCTGTCTTGGTCTGACACTTTGTGGGCTCAGGCTGCTTTGGGAACGTGGGAACATGGTTGGGACCGACACTATAACGGCGAAAAGAATGAGGTTAAGCATTCGGTTCGGAGCTATAAATCTGCGTCATATGGTGATTATCACTTACGTAAATTTGGGCCACGGCGGAAGGTTGCCTTTGACCGATTCCGGGTGGGAACTTTATATTAGTGATCGGAGGAGGACCCCTTGTTACACAAATGGGCAGGTCAATAAAAGACCCTCACATTCTAGCGTTGGGTGGGATATTGCTTACGGGGGATAGATCCCAGGAGGAAGCGTAATTTTCCAACCACGGATAATAATGCTGGGGAATTCGATGCAGATCTAACAAACTCCATGTTAGCTATAACCTGCAAATAAATGTCAAGACGGCCTTGTTCAAGAACTCACAAAGAAAAACCACAACTTGCACGGTATCATAGCACTATCGCTATCGCCGTCATCATCATCGTCCTCTGGCTCAGGTTCTTCAATCTCTTGTTCCACGGGAGCAATGACAGCGACAGGCGGCCATTGAGTAAAAGTGGGCAACAGGCCTACCTCCCCTCCATCATTTGTCTTTGTTGCTGTTTCGGTTGTCTTCGGCAGGTCCTGATCTGAGGGGTAAACAGTAGTGGTTAGAGGCCATTGTGGCATGAGGGTGAATGTCTGGCTTTCTGTGGTTACTGTCGTCTCTTGGGTTACTGGCGGAAATGTAATGGTTGTGGCCCCAATGACCACGATTACAGGTTTGTCTTTACCAGTTACAGTAGCTGTTTCTGAGGTTTTCCCGACGGTAATGGTGGCAGGCCCGTCAGGGAGAAGTGTTATAGTCTGCTCATCAGTAGTTAGCGTAGTTGGCTCAGTCACAGGAGGGAATGTCGTGGCTTCGGTGCCATCAATGATCAGCACGGGAGTAATCGGGTCCTGTCTGGGGTTGTCCGTTGCTGCTGGTGTTGTTGATGTTGTAGCCGTCGCCGGCTTCCCGACGGTAATGGTGGCAGGCCCCTCTGGGAGAATCGTTATTGTTTGACCATCAGTAGTTACTGTCGTCGGCTCACTGACAGGAGACAGTGTTGCGGTTTTGGTTCCATCAATGACCACCACGGGCGTTATCGGAACCTGCCCAAGATCATCCGTAAGCGTCTGTTCCGGCTGCGGGTCAAGGGTCAAGGTAGTCCCTATGGTGGCAATCGTTGTGGGCTTGGTGACAGGAGGAAGGGTTGCCGTTGTCGTCCCAACAATGACCAGAGTCGGCGGATGGTCTGCTGAATCCGTATTTGCCGGAGGGGTCAGGACAAAAGTATGGCCCAGAAGAGTGACAGTGACTGGAGCAGTCACAACGGGAAGTGTGGCTGTCTCTTCGCCAATAATGACCACGGTGCCTGTGGAAGTTGGAGTAGGGTCCGAATGGTGTGTTTCTGTTGTAGAACCTGGCTGGTCTGGCTTAGCGGTATTTGTCGATTTCCAAATCGGTTGTGTAGTCACCCCGTCTGGCCCCGTGCAACTGAAATCGGCATTGCACTTATAAGAGCTGTCAGGACAGCATCCGAACCCACAGCATATTGTACCTAGATAGTAGTCAAATCATCTGCTCTTCCGTCGGTTGATAGGTTTTGAGGTTCTACTAATCTGGGCCACAGAGATTGTGCTGGCCATCAGGAGTGTCACAGCAGGTGTCTACATTCGTTCCACAACGATCTTGACACCAGTACTGGCCCTCAGGGCATTGTTGTGCCTTAGCTAAAGGTGTGGTGAGGGCCACAACTATCCAGGGGAAAACCGTGCCCCGTTGCAAACCGAGCATGATTGTCTGCTCAAAGTAATTGGAAAATACTGGTTTCCACCCGGCAGGTTTGGGTTTTGCGAAGAAAATCTCTGTAGCGAAAATGATTCTGCTGTGTCTGAGGGTAATGAAGCGGAGATCTGCTGCAACTCGAACCCCAATAGTTTCCGATTTGCAGGGTCTTATATAGATTTCTGTCTGCTCTTCACCTTGGTCAACACCTATGACCCTGGTTCTTCCCTCCTTTCCGGCCCCAACCTAAGCCCCCCGATCATTTGGCACCCCAAAGACATTTCAGCACCCCCAGTCTTCATTTCCGCAAAGGAATAACGTGGATAAGATAATTTTTGTGCTGTATGGGGTTGTAAGATAGCAGCCTATGTTCGTCACTGCGTCACAGCGCGAATCCATCTGTGCATACCCATGTAGGTATTGGAGCATGGGCCATCTTGGGGGCCGGAAGCTAAAAAGGTCCAGAGCATCAAACTTCTCTGTAAGGCTGATGTGACATGAGAAAAAAAGCCTTAATGAGAGACAAATCCTTCGGCGGATACTGCCGAGACTAGCGTGCCCAGCCAAGGAAGGGCTTTGAGCTGAATGGTCCCAAGCCCATGGCTAGCTATATATAGGACCATTCGTGAATAAGGAACGTAAAGGCCTAGAAGTGTCGCCAATATGTTCCACGTGTAGTCAAGGAAGAGTACGCCTCCCAGGATAAAAATAGGTATCTTCATGAAGTAGTCATGGACCAAATTCTTTAGAGCGCTGCGCGTCGCTCCCAGATGCATTTACTTCGTAACCAGCCTGAGCTAGCTCGCCATATTTCCTAAGAAAACGAAATACCAGGAATTTGAAGTCCGCAAACAAGATGAGTCCTTAGTCTCCAGGGTAGGGGTAACACGAGGTCCAAATAGAAGAACATAAGCGCAGACACGACAAGTGGTTGCAGTTAGCGTGTCTGTAAATCGGTATGAGATCTCATCGTCCATCCCGCATTGCGGGTATATAATGACGGAAAATTTCAGCCTGGTGCAACTAATACTATTATGGATGTACTGGCTTGAAGTTTCCGCGCTAGGCAATTAGAAGTGCAGGATGTCAAAATCCTTAGAACAAATCGTACATACTGCACGCCCATCCGCCAAGTTGCAAGGAGGTACAGCCTCCTCCTTCCAAACACATTTAGTAGAAACAAACCCGGGTAGGAGAATGTCCACAAATCTCTCCTTCATAGTGAAATGGGGTCTACGCTTCGCGTACATGCAAACGGCATTTCTTGCCAGCTGGGGCTCATATGGCGCGCGATTGCAGGCTTCCTCAAACATCCGTAAATGATAATTCCCTGTGCGACAGTGACGCAAAAATTGCACCCAAATAAGGTAAAAATGGGCCTTAACCACGATAGATTGCAGCTGCACGAAAGGAAAAGCTTGGTTTGCAATGAAATCAGAAATAAATATAAGAATGAAAAATCACAAAGGTCGGAAGTACTCAAGGGACACTAATCAGAGACGCTTCGAATTTCCTTGACCAAATGCCGAAAAGGGGTGTAGTCAAGATCCCTAGTGCCTGACTTTGAGCGTACTTCAACGTATGATGTACCGAGTGCTTCAGCAAGGTCTTCAGCTTCTATATTTGAAAAGAACTCGCCATCAGCATACCAAGTGGGACAGTAAATTAAAAGATAGCAGAAACAGGAAAACACATCAGTATCAGTACAAACCGTTTTTCGTGACCTGGCGTGTGTTTCCAGTGGGTTTACAGTAACCAGGCTCACACCCCAAAAGTATAACAGGCAGACTATGTTCCTCTTTGAGTCGAAGTAGAAAATTTGAATCGTCCACAAGTTTGTCGAACGATTCTCTGTCCTCAATGCAGAAGACAATGACTAATCCATGGGCCGCGCGTAGACATTGCAGTGTCATCGGCTGTTGAGACCAAAGCCATTCATTGGCCAAGAGGAGAAACTCCAGAACAACTTCTTCACCGCTATCGAGGGTGCAGCCTCGATGATGAGGGTCTGCGAACATCTTCTGCTGAGCTTATGGATTCTAGATGATTAAATCCTGCGATCAGCAGGTGGAAAACTCACCTATCAGGGTAGGGCCATGGAAACAATCACCAAGAATGACCCTGTCCATAACACACTCACTTACTCTGCCGCCAACGACCAATATGTATTCGGCCATACGGGCTCCTCTGCCATGGTCGCCTATTCCCACCGTGCCATCTTTTGTCTTATCT
The DNA here is from genome assembly GCA_002573585.1 of Helicocarpus griseus UAMH5409. Taxonomy (NCBI): domain Eukaryota; kingdom Fungi; phylum Ascomycota; class Eurotiomycetes; order Onygenales; family Ajellomycetaceae; genus Helicocarpus; species Helicocarpus griseus. The sequence continues at coordinate 20,648 of PDNB01000131.1, read as the reverse complement.
CTTCGTGGGAAGAAAGGTTTGCAGAACCGCATGGTTCCAGCTTTAAATGGAGGTTATTCCAGAGTAGCAGAAGTGCCAGTGCCTGTCCATCATAGGGAATGAATCTTAGATGAACAGGAGACGGTAGCTTCATCCAAGGGATGTCGTCGTCGTTGTTTGACAGCGGGGGCCAGCCGCTGGTCTTGGCGCCTTCCCGCCGTCCAATGGGCGCAGAGCCGCAACTGACCAGATCTCCCCAGAAAAAAACATCTCAATGATACATGTACTATGGACAGCTAGACGTCAGACGCATATGCTGCATATCTCTATATCACAGCTATACACTGATATGTCCAGGTAAGCCGAAATCGTCACTGGATCAAAATTCTGCAAAATATCCAACAGCATAACAACAACCCTCCCGAGCTCCCTCTGCAACCCGCGCTTCTATACCTCCGCACCGCAACCATGCTCTCCAACCTAGCCCCCTACATGGCCAACCCGCGCCAGACCCTAACCCAGGTCCTCAATTTCGCCCTCGTCCTCTCCACCGCCTTCATGCTCTGGAAGGGCCTCTCAGTCGTCAGCAACTCCTCCTCGCCCATCGTCGTTGTGCTGTCGGGAAGCATGGAGCCGGCGTTCCAGCGCGGAGATCTGTTGTTCTTGTGGAATAGGAGTCCGCGCGTGGACGTGGGCGAGATCGTGGTGTATAATGTGCGCGGAAAGGATATTCCCATTGTACATCGGGTTATGAGGACATTCCCCGATCTGCCTGCTGGGGGGGGTGAGAAAGCAAAGAAGGGAGGGAAGAAGAGTGCTGAGTAGGTTTATTCTTGTATATCTGATGGAGAGTATGGATTGCTCTTAATGCTGATAATTAATGCCTTTTCGTGCAGGACTCCCGCCTCCGCATCCTCAACCCCTTCGCATAAGCTGCTCACAAAGGGGGATAACAATCTGGCGGACGACACTGAATTGTACGCTCGGGGTCAGGACTACCTAGATCGGAAAGAAGATATTGTGGGGAGCGTGAGAGGCTATGTGCCAGCTGTCGGATACGTGACGATCCTTCTCTCCGAACACCCCTGGCTAAAGAGTGTCTTATTAGGATTTATGGGGTTGATGGTAATACTGCAGCGGGAATAGACAGTCTAGATATCTTTTGTCTTTTTACTTGTTCAATTGGAACAGTTTCGGAAGGGATTTATCTTCAATATTTCTCAAATCAAAATGGGACGGAGTTACGACTTGCACACGAGCCTTTTCGCACGTTGGACTCTTTTCGATTGTTGCTTTTGCTTTTTTCTAGCTTCAGGAACGTCAGGAAATGGTCTCCCGGAACATCTTACCGTTAGAGTAGAATGTTACTCCATACGGAAAACGGACATTCTCTTGCAAGGGGATTCTTTTCGTTACTTCCCAACGCCCATTGTTTCAAGGTTAAACAACCACATACCAGGGTGTTCTTGCAAACTCAGGAAGTTATGCAACTTAAGAAGATATCCTTTTGGTTAAATTATTTTGAAGGCATATGATGCTGATAGTCCATAATGGGACCTCTTCTAACTGCTGTGCTTGCAAGAAATCTAAGCAGCAACGTTGGCGGCAAACGCAGTAACATAATTACTTGGCAGAAGAAGGGTAATGGCAATCAGCCTCACACATATTAAGCGCATTCTCTTCTCTTATGTGTTCTTTCTCTCGATTTCTTTTCTGTTGTCTTCTCGAGCAGATAGTAAGTAGAGTGTGGAGAGAGGAAGTCTTGACTCGGCGGCTTCCATTAGCTCCCAGGTTAGTTAAAAGTTATTTATAAAACTCCCCACCAAAACCAGGTTTATCACTGGAAGCCAGCAAGGCCAACAACAACAGTCACACCTAGCAATCACCGCAAGCATTTCCCTCAAACCAATCTTTAATACCACTCCGCTTTCTCCCAACCTCATCACAAACAGCTTCCCTCGTAAATTCTCTATATATAACGTCATAAACTATGGGAAGCCAAAAGCGTATCGCAAAGGTAAGAAGTCCCGAGCTCTTGAAAACACCGCTTTACCCCTCCCCCGCATTCGTCCCCCTTCCCTCCATCTTCCCAAAATGCCCGACACGCGCCGCGCGCAATATGGCTTATGCCTACCTAATAAACAACCTACATAGGAGCTCACTGAGCTAATGGAGGCCCCTCCCACGGGCATCTCCGTCAGCCTCGCAAACGACTCTGACCTCTACAACTGGAAAGTCCACATGCAAGGCCCCGATTCGTCACCGTACAGCGTATGTGTTAATCCCAATATCTACTACTACTATGGCAGTTCTCCCCGTCTGGCTGCAAACATGAAAATAATAAATACATCATACTAACCCAAACAACATCCCAGGGAGGCAAATTCCTCATAAACCTCTCCCTCCCCAACGACTACCCCTTCAAACCCCCCACTGTCTCCTTCGGCACAAAAATCTACCATCCAAACGTCACCAACGACGACAAGGGCAGCATGTGTCTGGGCATGCTCAAGTCTGACGAGTGGAAGCCTTCGTCGAGGATCTCTGCTGTGCTGGAATTCGCGAGACAGTTGCTGGTGGAGCCCATGCCGGATGATGCTGTAGAGGGCCGTATTGCGGAGCAGTATCGAGATGATAGGAAGAGGTTCGATGAGGTTGCGAGGGAGTGGACGAGGAAGTATGCTGGTAGCGGGTGAGTGATTGATGATTGTGGGTGTCGCTGGGATGCGGGGGGTTTATTGGTTGTGGTTGAACGGTTGAAAGCTGGTATGTGGTGGGTTGGTTATTCGGGTTTCTTACGATTCATCTTACGAACGGTTTGTCTTGTGTCACTTTCGGTATGGCGTTTATCTATTTTTTTGGCGGTGGGAAACTTGGAATGATTGGGATATTCCAATAGAACATTCACCTGCCTAGGTTAGGTGGGCGGGTAATACAGCTACAAAGAGTAGTGTCTTTGGACCGCGTCTCTTCCTTGATTATCTACACATACTCCTGGACAATGGTTTATGAATACGAATGATGTTCCTAGAAGCTATAAGATACTCGTGCCTTCGCAAGGACCCAGCGATAGGGGTGAGCGCAATAAACACACGAGTCCTCTAAATCTTTGATCATTTTCTCTTCCGAACCATCCCTCCTCACACTGTACTTTATGAGTAAAAAGGATCTTGCAACGGGAAGAGAAGAAAGTTTCTGAAGCAAGAATAGAAGGGCGAAGGAAAACTCCGCCAATGGATTAAGCAAAAGTACAACGTTCCATAGCATCTCTAGGTTCCCATGCTACAAAAATTTTACACAGCGAAATTGTGGGCAACGAACTTTGGAAGAATACCCTCATCCCTCTTCTCGGAATGGACACGATATCTTCCCCTGGCTCCCCATGTCCGGGCAAATCTCTCAAATTCGTTTGTCAGCCGTTCAAAAACAGGCTCAACGCTCCTAGCCCAATAATTCGCAACTGCCAACAGCACAGCAAAGAACACAGGCAGTGCAATCACTAATATGATCTTATTTGGCTGAGGAATTAATGGCGTTTCGATTGTCCAGAAATTATTGCTCTCATCGAACGTTGCCCGTGTGAGCACTGAGGGTCCGAAGGTAAGCCAAGTAAGGCAGGTCCGAATAACAGTACCGTGCAAAAGGTAAATGGGATAGCTAAGCCCGCCCAGCCAGAGGAGGCAGGGTTGTGAAAGTGCCTGGCGCATCGGGCGGCAGCGGACGATGGCGAGACAGAGCAGTTGGGCACCTAAACCTGGCCAGAAGCGGCCCAAGGATGCTCCCTCCGGGAATATATGGCTGCCTAGATGCATGAGATGCCGGGACCAGGAGGCTTGTTCCGCGAATTGGTCAGGGTAAGAGCAGAGGTATAGGCCCAGGGCAGCAAGAAGATAGGGGAGGGCAGCTGCTGGTTTGGAGGTTGGGAGTGATTGGGGGATGGATGAAAGTTCGGCGAGAACCATGCCGGCAAAGACGTTTATAAGGACGATGCCTGGCTTGATATTAGCTGGGTTGCATGGTAAGATAAAGAGACAAAGTGGAAGTTACTTCGAATACGCACTGTCATTAGATATCCAACTCCAAAAATACAGCAAAAGCTCCGCAGTTATTCGGAACACAGGCGTGGTGCTGACGGTGGCCAGCAAAACCACTAGAATGGACATTGATCCCCGAAAGAGATGCGGAAGCGCCCACTGCGGCTGGTCGTATCGATTTCCTCCATATATCCATGTGGACATCAGCTCTCTCATCAAATCAATTATTGCTTGTCCCCATGAGTCACTTGGCCCCGGCGTTGTAGCTTGCAACCAGAATGCATCTGACCTTTGAGCCAAATAATAGAAGTTCAACTGGCATAGTAGCCAGGATATAACAGTAACGGTCGCAGCAGGAATCACGAGCCTGCTGGCCCTCCGCAGAGGACTCTTAGAAAGTGCAGAGAGAGCATCCGTGACCGAGCCAGCCCGAGATAACTGGATGGCTCGTAGGGAGTTACAATATCCAAGCAGAATGAAGAATATCGATACAAATGCATTGCCTTGAACGATCAGCCGAAAGAACGGCCGTTGGAAGAGTGTGGACGGGCCAGCCTCCCCTTGCGACGGTGGTACAATGCTCAGATCAAAACATAGCACGATGTGGCTTGTAACGACGAATACTGAAGCGATCCCGCGAAGCCCCTACAATGAATACACCATAGATAATATGACATTAGCGTCCTAGATGCGCTCTTCACCTCTTGCCTAATAAGCAGTTGAACATACGTCTGCCCAGCTTGTATCAGGAATGGGATGCGAGGGAGAACTCAGCCTCTGGTATATCATGGTGGCCTCAACTTTGCGTGGCAGCCGCTGTGGCTTTGAGGGTCAAAATCATGAAATATAAATGGAGAGGCATCCCAGTAATGCTTGAACACTTTGCAAATCAGATGAGCATCGAATAATAGAGATGATATAATCGATAGTTGCTCTGAATACTGGACGTTGTATTCACATTATGAGCATTGAAATCGCATATACGAGAGAGAAGGAAGAAAGGTATATGGAAGTCGACGAAATAAACAGCAAACCCTAGACACGCTAGGCAGGAACGCCTCTGAAGCAGCAGAGGAAGCTACGGGTCATTTGCCCATTGGCAAGATGATGGTCGTTTAATCAAAACGCAGGTTCAGAAAGCTTTGAATAGATTAACGCAGGATAATTAGCCAGGAGCACAGAGCAACAGATCGGGGAGGATAAGAGCGAGAGAAGCGATAAGTGGAACCGCCAAAGATCCAATACACCAAGGATCAACGATCTCAATCCATGCTGCAGATTGCAAAGCACTGCGTAATAGCATGGTTGATCGTAAAGGATAAGCTCTCTTCGGTTGAGTAATGTTTCCCGGTGAAACGCTCGCAACGTGGTTTGTAACTTAAGAGGTCCTTTTTTAACGCGAGATTTTCTTTTTTATCTCCTTGGCAATACCTCCACCTAAATGAAGCGGGGTCAGGGATCAGAATTGATCAACACGATACTTCGAAAAGAGCAAACGGCAGATTATGTGTTCATTGTATTCTGAGCTGACCAGCCACGGGAATGGGACCTTGCATGAAAGGGAATCGATCCTCATAAAAGTCTTCTAGAGGAAATATATATTCCTTCACATCATTCGCTGCTGTCATAACGCTGCCAGTAACCTAGTCTAAAGATTGACTTGCATGCGGACAGGGATACCCATATCTCCCGCGACGATCTTGCGTTTCGCTGGCAGTTTCAAGTCCTGTAAACCAACAATGCGACGGCTGAATGCTCGTCAATGTAAGCTTCGTTCGAGGATTCGGCACATGAAGTCGGCCTCGAAAGGAAGCCAGTGAACTGTGGATGGAGAATCCGCGGAGAGTGCTCAGAAACGAAGCGCATGATTTCTGTATCACCGGCAGATTACACTTGTGGGAAGAACCTAGGATAGAGTTTGAGCTCGAGGCACTCTCTCAAAATGCCGTTCATCAAGCAAGTAGGGTATGTCCCTCTTTTACCGGATTAAACGATCATGTCTGACAGCCTAGAGACAATAACAGCCTTGTTAATCATCATTGGAGTATCCCAATTCGTTATTATTGAGGCGAGTGGGACCTCAAAGAGTCTCTAGGTATGTTTCTCTTCTTGAAAGATATGACGAGCAATAGACAGACAGGCATTTAACTTATCTAGCCATCTTAAGGCCATCCTCCTTAAGTTAGGAATTAGATATAAAGAACCTTGGTTATTCCGACACCTCTTTCGAGAAAATACCTTGTCCCATATCTGGTAGGGTGACATTGCGGTCATGCAAAATTGATCGAAGGCCCGTCTGTTCATCTTTTCAGCATGTAACAGTGGCTATCGTTCCATGTGTTACTCGCGTAATCCAGGCGCAAACGTGCGTTTGGGGTAAGGCAGGGACCATGGATAGGGGTTCCCCATCCTCTACGACCCTGCATACAGCTTTAATCGATGGATATACACGTTCCAATTCGATATGGATGGCTGCACCGCAACGGCAAAAAGACTTGACGAATATGGCCTTTTCCCGCCAAATGAAAACATCAGATGTCGACCTCTCTAATTATAAGCAGCAGAAGCAGGAATATTAGACTCACATTGGCCATTGATGCAACCGCAGCTATGCCAATCAGGCTTGTTCCAAGACATCTTAAGGCTTTGTTCCTGCATATTATCTATCATCGTGCGTCAAGTAAACAAGAATAAGAGTTTTGCGTGATTTTACGGCCCGTAAAAAGAGGCATCTCCCATTGGCACGCCATGTTGACTCGTTGAGGCGCCCGCAATTTCACCTAGCATGGTGGCGACAGCGATGGTAGAATTAGAGTCTACTGTTTTTGTAGCCATAAAGTGATCAAATGATAGCTGGGGAATAAAAAAGATGAGGAGTCGAATCTCGAAACCTCGTATTATGCTATGCCATCATATATAATTTAGTGCGAGTGTTCTTGGCAAGCGAGGCCAGCAAGCTGCTCCATCCATTAACTTAACTTTAACTATCTTGACTGACCTCCGACCAACTTCCTCTCTCCTTCACTCCCTCGCTCCTCAACTCCCTAATCCTACCTCTGGGTTGACGGAACGAGTTATCCAACCTAATTGACCCTCTGGCTGGTTCCTGAGAAGCTCGACCGCGGGCATTGCAGCGCTGGAACCCTCCCGCCGTCTTTCCGTTCTTTAACCCGTTTGCCCTACGCTCTCTTCGCCATCCTCCACCCACCCAGTCTTTCATTAACCACAACAAGTTAACAACACACCTACGCGGTCTCTCGGACTGACTCCCCTACGCTCCTTTTTAACTCCTTTTCTGCAAGTACATATTTTGGCTTGCCCCAATTGCCATTCTTTCTTTTCCGTTGCACGGGTTAGCTCGCGCAAAAGTCATTTGAACGCTCCAAACAAATGTCCAGCACCAATATTCTCTTGCTCGGTGGCAATGGTCACACAAAATGGAGATGCCAGGTATCATCCTCCCGATAGTAGACACAACGTCAAGCGGCCTCGAAATCCTCGTGGCCCTGTTCCGCACCCATTGAACAATGCTGCGGCCTCCGCCCCACCCCCCCGGCATGGCACCCCCGTCAACCCCTACCGCGCATATCAGCCCAGCAGGTCCCCCGCCTACCCGCCTACGAATCTCGCTATCTCTTCAAGACACCCTAATATGCCCTACTCCCCTCCAACTTACCGATCTCCCACATACCCTGTGCCTCCCATCCAGGAGGGTCATTCGACATGGCTCTCCAGAAACGACATGGAAAGGAGGCGCCCGCCACCACAAAGCAGAAACCCTCGAATGGGTCTAAAACCTACCGCATCAACCACAGACATTCGGACAAGACATCATTCGCCGTTCCGCCTTGATCAAATTCCCACCGCTTCGAGTCCAGCATTGCCGCGCTTTCCGCACCATCACCATTCACCAGAGCTGCACATTGACAATGAGGTACGGTCTAGTTCACAATCCGCTATGACGGGGTCGAGTGTAGAGCGGACTAGTGGGACGGAGAGGAGCAGTGTTGGGACCAAAAACAGTTCTTTGACTGATTTGTCGCCTGACGCATCCGACATTGATGGAGGAATGAGTGTGGATGATGCTATATCAATGTATCTCAACGGTTTTTCGGATGATCCCACTCCGCCAGCTGTCGAGGTACCAAAGGCTCAAGCACGAAAAGCAGCATTACCAGGGGATGATGCGTCAAAGCAGGAGGCACCAAAGGATGAAGCACCAAAGGATAAACCTTTATTGGAAAATGAGGTGCCAATTGATGAAACATCGGAGGATGAGGCATCAGGGACTGAAGCACACCAGGACAAAGCGCCAAACCATGAACTGCTGCATCATGAGGCACAAAATGTCGGAGCCCCAGATGGAGCATCAATGGACAGGGCACCAATTGACGACGGTGAGACATCGGTCGGACTACAGGAGGCTACAAACTGCGACACAGCGCAGCAAGAAGGCCCCACAGACGTCGCAAAACCCAAGGACGCAGCTTCGCAGCGTAAGCCCAAAGAACTGATAATACCCCCTGCCCTTCCGGGCATCGTCCCACCACCACGGTCACCTGCTACACCTCTACGTGATCAGTACGGATTTCAACGGACGGCAACCCACTTCTCGACCAGTGATTATGATACTTGGAACGACTCCTATTCAAATTATCAGGAAGTCCGTAGACAAAAGTGGGAGGCCTTGTTAAAAGAGTGCGGCTTGCCTCATGATAATCCTGTCACATTTCCTCCGAAGTCATCCAAGGTGAAGCGCTATGTGAGAAAGGGTATACCCCCAGAGTACCGCGGGACGGCTTGGTTCTACTATGCAGGGGGGTATGAACGTTACCACAGGAATCCTGGTCGATATCGTCAACTAGTTGAAAACGCTATCAATGGACCTTCAGACGATGATAAAGAGCATATTGAACGCGATCTACACAGAACATTCCCGGATAACATCCATTTCAAGCCCGACGCTACCCCTGGCTCGGGGATGGACCCATCTTCAGGAAGCGGGAGCAGTAATCCAAAATATCTCTCCAAACTCCCGGAAGCAGAAATCATCCAGTCGTTGCGCCGTGTATTATATGCCTTTGCTGCCCACAATCCAAAGATCGGTTACACACAGTCCCTTAACTTTATTGCAGGAATGCTTCTGCTATTTCTTCCTGAGGAAAAGGCTTTTTGGATGCTTGACATCATCACATCGTCCTACTTACCAGGAACTCACGAAATTAGCCTTGAAGGTGCAAATATTGATCTCTGGATCCTCATGGTAGCACTGAAAGATTCGTTGCCGGCAATATACACAAAGGTTGCCAGCACAACCCCCACCACTCCTAAGTCTAAACCTCCGCCCATCAACACGAAAACGCGATTACCCGACATTACTCTTGGTCTAACGAACTGGCTGATGTCCATGTTTATCGGCAGCCTACCGCTTGAAACCACGCTGCGCGTGTGGGATATTTTCTTCTACGAAGGGTCTAGAACCTTTTTCAGAGTAGCTCTAGCGATATTCAAAAGCAGTGAGAAGGAGATACTCGCCCTCAACGATCCTATGGAGATCTTTCAAATAGTGCAATCAGCCCCGAAGAAGCTAATAGATGCTAGCGCCCTGGCGGACGAGTGTTTTGCACGAAAGTTCAGGTTGACCCAAACGCGTGTCGAGGAGCTGCGCGCCGCGCGTAAAAAGGCGATAAGGGAAGAAAAAGACCGGCTCTCTTTGTTGGCTGGGGGAGGGAATTTCCATGCTGGGCTTAATGGTCCTTCTCTGGCTCGAACGACGAGCCCGCTGCCTACTGCTTGGAGGAGCTTGAAGAAACACACGTTTAAACGAGATGATACCTGATACCCCATTCCCCTTATTACCTTTATTTACTCCTATTTTCCCATCCCCTCGTTATCTTGGAACCTTTCCTTCTTTCTGCCCGCCATGCCCACCTTTGTGTCCTGTATAATAGGCGACTGCCGCCAAGAAAGGAAAAGAAAGGAGACAGATATTTTGCCCTGTCTTAGCACAACAAGGCTGTTCCGGTCGTCGCTTGCTTCTCTTTTGTATCCTGTTTTGATCGATCGCGCACTACATTTACGCCGGGTGATAGACTGCAAGGCGCTCGGAAAAGCATAAAGAGCATATAGATATGGGGTTACGATAGCCGGGTAGAGCAAGAAGAGCCTCCTAATTATTAATATCCAATGCCTATCTTCACTCCCTTTCTCCCTTTTGTTTCTATTAGCTTCTTGTATATTACTGTGATTGAATGGCTGCACTACGTTTTCTTCGTCATTCTCTTTCCTTCGGTTCCATATCCCAGTTGGGCTTTTTGTGTATTCTCGTCGAGGTTCGCTACGGCTGAACCTTTTGGTTTTGAGAATATATTTTTCGACGCGTCTATTGACTAGAAAAGGCCGCCACGAATACGTGCTGGATAGGAGGAATACTCGCTTCTCACAAGCGTCTCGGCAGCTCTGGGATTTTGGTCGTCAAACATACCTCTTATACTCATTTCGAAAATTCACGTTCCACTTGATCGTGCTCATGCTGCGCCAGCTTCTTAGAACGCTTCTTTTCTGTTCTGTACATGCACAAGGCCGACTTCTTCTACGCATTCGTGAAATGGCATTTGCTGCACTGGCAGTTTATGTTGCACTTATACCCCGTTTGGCTTGTTTCGATCCATCATGTCCGTCGTGCGGCTTGGTATGTTGGACTTGATTCCGTGTGCTATCACGGATGGAAACCAGTATCCATCGCAGAACCCATTACTAACTCCAATCTAGTCCCTCAATGTCCCCGTCAAAGCCCTAAAAGTCTGTCTAGGCAAACCAATCCTTCTAACCTGAGCCAGCAAAGAGTCGATATGCCAGTGATCCAACTTCAAATATCCTGACCTTCGTTGTTTTAGATAGATTACCTAGTTGGCATTCGAATTCATTTCGATATTCGTCTCGCGCCTAGTTGGATCATAACAGCCGGGAATAAAAGTATTTTAACCAGTTAACTACAGATGCCACTGCACACATTCCGTAAGGGCAGGAATTGCAGGGAATGCATCTATAAATACTCATTGAGTGGAAGTCATGAAATTCTTTGTGTCAGGTTTATAGCAAACAGTGATGGTAACTCCGTCTGCCTGTCAGCTGCAGCTCCCCTATTTCACGCTTGTGCACCGTGGCTAACAGACATCTCATGGGATAACTGCTAGGTCGTTTAGCAGCGTTTCTCTCTTGAGAAAATGAGTTACAGTTCTCTTGATACCAGCGATGCCTCTCAAACCAGCCCGGTCGACTCCTGGTATCAAAGTTGGCAAGATTCCCCGGTCGCATACTACGCCCTCATCTGACATTGTCCCGTTGGATGATTGGATAGCCAAGGTACTACTAGGAGCATGCATGCCTTACGCTGCCAACCCTCCATACTTCGCACGGCACTGCCCCGCTTCGTCGAATTGCTTTCTTGTGCCCCGCCTCAGCCTCGATAAATAGAGCTGCTGACTCTCCAAACGCAAGAACTCGCGATTTCTTCCTGTTATTGCGTATTCCGTTAAGATGTTGTCGTCGCAATTCTCTGAAATTTGGAATGCTACAAAGCGGAAATATAATTCCGCGACTGAAGAGAATATCGATGATTCGTCTTTTCCCCATCCCAAATACATCGACGAACTTGTCAGCTCAGTTGATGCGAAAGACAATGAATTCAAGCATTTCAGGGAGAAGAAGGCCTTGATTCTTCATGTTGTGCAGCAGGCTTGCAAGCCCATTGAGGCCGTGGGCGGTCTCACCGCCGGGGCAGGCTCAATGGTGTTTCTGCCCAGTTCGCTTTGTTGTGGCGCAATGATGCACCTTGTCAATGCGGCAGATGGCGTTTCGGCATCATATGATTCGACTATTGAGCTTTTACAATCGTTGAAGGCAAGAAAACCGTGTATGCCCTTATTTCAATACTTCATAAATTTGTCATGTTAACCTCAGCGCCGCGTAGGATTTCCTTGTTCGCCTCAATGTGTACAACCGTGAAGACCTGCCTTTGGAGCTCAAGGAGAATCTGTCTGAAATTCTTGCAACCTTCTTGGAAATCCTGGGATTGTCGATGAAAATCATCAAAAGGGGCTTTAAGAGTTGACTGTTAAGATTCGGCAAGAACCTCCTCAACCTGAAAGACAAAGTCTCACCTCTCATAACCGAGCTTGAAACACTTTGTCAGACTGAGCACCTTCTTGTCGGTGCTGAGATCCTGGCTGAGTTGAAATCAACAGGCAGAGCGGTCCTCGGCGTTGTGACAAAATCCAGCAAATTTACCAGGGTTGTAGAACAAACTAGTGGAAATGTGAACAAGTTAGGTGGTGGTGTTCGACATATTTCAGATCAGCCAGAAGAAATGTGGCGAGATATGCAGAAGGGATTCACGGGGTTTACATCTGCACTGGAGACATCTAAGGAGTCTGACTTTCCGGACTGAATAAAGACATTACTGAATCCCTCTGTGAGTCCGGTAGATATCTACCTTGACATTTCGAAGAAACGTCTCTCGGGAACTGGTGACTGGATCCAGACGGAGCCTCACTTTGAATCATGGGTAAACCAGAGCACATCTTTGCTTGCGATCTCCGGAACCCCCGGCAGTGGCAAAGCTTCCTCGCAGAAATATAATCTCTTACTTGCAGGAAATGTATCCGCAACAGGTCAATCACCCGTCCAAAGTCTCAGTTGGATACTTTTTTTTCAAGGACAATTCTGATGATACTAAAAGTATCCATCAAGCCTTGAGAGATGTTGCCTATCAGATCTATGAGAATGACACGCGATATGCTAAGTATATCAATACTCGCATTCAGTCACCAGCAGAGATTAAGACTATACAAAGTGCTTGGCGAACTTGTTTATGAGCTTCTTTGTGAAAAATAGCAGCACTGATAGCTCCGCTTTCATTGTCCTGGATGGTATTGATGAGGCTGTGAAAAAGGACCAAAAAGATTTCCTTGGGCTTATTTCAGATTTTAGGACAGCAACAACTGAGGGTGAGTTGACCATGAGTCCAGTGAAATGTTCCACAGACACACCGCGGCTAATAACCACTATAGAGTCACAAACACCAAGGCTAAAGATTATCCTTATTGGCCGTCCTCACGTTTTCGACTCGAGCGTTCTTGAAAATTATTCCTTAGATGAACCCTTTTCCATGATACATGTCGATGCTCACTTACTATGAGTCAGCTCGACACTGCCCTGAAGCTGGGATCGCCTGCTGGGGATGGTGTAATTAATTTAGAACTGCGACTCCGGAAACAGTTTGCTTCTTTTTTCACGTTGATCCGAGAGGATGGATTGACCACTGCAGACTTGCAAGCCGAACGGGGTGCGAGCCATGCCCCGGATGGTGATATGCCTGAAGAAGAAGACGGCCTCGACGATGTCGAAAACGAGAGAGTTCAACTCTGACCCAGATACAACTACCGTCACATTTTGCCACGCATCGATTGGGGATCTTTTCCGTGATAAGAACGAGAAAGTCTCAGCAGGGTTGGGCCATCCCGCACTAGGTGTCAAAATTGCTGAGGCTCAGTTTCTGGTTCTTAAATCTTGTCTAGATATGATTTGCGACCAGCAAAGGTTTTCAGACCTGCAGAACGGAGAGACCCCAGTAACATATGCCTTGGGACAATGGTACACACACTTAAAAGGTGCGACCATATACATTGCGGAAATGATGCCGGAACAAAGAATATAGATTGGAAACTCATTGCTCAATCTGTTCAGGGACGACACCGTTCTCCATACCTGGGTGCAATTCAATTTTGAAAGACTGATTTCCGTCGATGCTCTGCAACCCATTGCCAACTGGCTGAACGACGAAGTCTTCCTTACAACTCTATCACATGAAGACCGGAAATGGGTTGAATCAGTTACAGAAAGTCCTGCAAAGCTGCTTATTCCAGCTTCCAATCATGCGTCCAGACAATGGTTGAACCAGCCGCATGACTATTGGTTAAGCCCTAAAGTTTGCCTTTTCCTAGTCATACAGATTTCTTACCTGCTGCAAGGTCGCTCGCCGACGGCGTTACCTGAGATGTTATCGTCTGAGGATATTGTAAACGTCGCGGAATCCACTGGGCTTGAGAAGACAGCCGAATGGCATCGGGGGGTAGCGCACTGTCTGAGAGAATACGGCCACTTGCAGAAGGCGAAGGAGCACTTTGAGGTAGCCCTTGAACTGGAGCCAAGGATGTTTCGTGCACGGCGAGGACTTGCCCTGAACTACGTGGGTGAAGGACACTATGATTCTGCGGTGTCACTCTACGTGGAGGTTATCAATACCATTGAAAAGTTGTTGAGTGAGGGTAAGGGAACCGATGTTAGCGAGCCTGACTATGCCGATATAGATACGCTGGCAGACTGTTATCAGGATATGGCCTATATTTTCCATAGGGTAGGCGACAAGTACACTGCCAACCTCCATTTTGCCCAAGCGTTCGATTTGTGTAATGATAGATATGACATTCTACTCTATATCCTGCAGTCAATGTGGTCCCTTGGAAATCCAATTCTATCAGCTTCCTTCCGGTATTTTTCAAGGGTCCGCTGGTCCACAGCTTTGAGCTCATAAAGTAACCTTCCCATCAGCGTACTCTTCCCAGCTTCAACATGGCCTGTAGAATTACATAAATTAGCCACATTTCCAAAAAGGCATACATAACCCCCAAGAATCCATACCAATCACCACAAAATTAGCCGCCTTCTTCCGCTTCTTCTTAGCAAACCATTGCTGATGTAGTCATATCTTTGGACGAGGACTGCTTGACTAATGTATATGGGCCCACTTCATGCCATACTCCACCTTTCTCACAATAACCGCCGAAGCTATGAGTTCAACTGGAGAGATCGCGTGGTTACAAAACGCATATACTAACGCGGTGAATGCGGCTATAAAGGCCCGAAAGACGGGCATCTCGCTGGTGCTCGAAGTTTGTTTGGCGAGGCTCTACGTCGATTATGACGCCAAAGAAGACGAAGCTATAGAGATCTGGAGGAGGATCCTTTTGCATCCTGACGCTTCCTATTCGGGTGAAAATGTACTCGTCAAGTTCTGCAAAACGTCAATAAACCTTTCCTACGGGGTGCACCTCCACCAAAAGGCCCTCCGAGCCGGCGATGGAAAGGCGGAGGCAGACGGCTATATTGAGGAATTGAAAACGCTTTACAGACGTACCGTCAAGCAGTTTGGTAAATCCAGCGAGCTTGTCTTAGGCAACAAATCTGCTCTCCTTGTAGGATTGTGGCATTATCAGCACGGCCGGGTCGACGAAGCAATGATCTATCTACAGCCATACCTCAGGGAGCAGCTTGCCCTTCTTTCGGATGATGATCCGGAGAATGATACGTATGCCTATATAGCCCTACCCCATTTTTTCTAGCTGTCGGAGACCACTCGACTACAATCTCCCTTCTGCAAATTGCTCATGAAAAGCTGGATCACGACAACGATCGCGTGGTCTCCGGGGATAGCCTGGATGGGAGCAAAGGAGAACTTCTAACAGAAAATCAGAATCCTAGCGATCCCACCGGGGATACAAATGATCAGCAAAAGCATACTGATGCCATAAACCGCACGCCTGCAGAGGAGTACATGGCTTCGGCCCGTGTAGCTTCTGATAAGGACTGGGTTTTATATTGCGATGGCGTATGTGGTAGACGGTTCGGTAATTGGGTGGACTCGTACATATGTTGCCGGTGCACCTTGGGGTTGTGTGCAGACTGTGTTGAGCGTGCTAGAGGCGGAGAGAAGTTGAAGAGTAATATATACTGCCCAGAGCATCAATGGCTGCACATTCCGCCGCCTGAGCAAGTTGCTAAGCCTGGGGAAATTTTCACTGATGGCAAAATGATTACTATTTCTGAATTCTGCGACTCATTGCGCAAGCGCTGGCTTTGATGTTTGAAAATAGTTGCTTAATGTGAACTAGCAATTTATTCAATATATTAGTTATTTGTTGTGATGTGATGTAAATTTCAATGCATAAAGTTCAAGAAGGTGGAAGTTGGCACTTGAAAACTATTGAATGCTGACATTTTTGCAGAATTGCTGAATCGTCAACTACTCTAAGCAGTCAGAGGAGGCTACTCAACAAGGCGACTCAAGAATTGTCTGCATACACACGATACTCCTTTTTGTATAAAGACGGTGGATGTCATGGCTGTCGTAGAGGTTTTAGCTTTCTATCCAGTGGCGTCGTTCCTTGATAATTTGCAACCTTATAGTTCCCATGACCGGTCGAGTAATCATCTCAAGTAACAGCAAAACCGAGGCTGGCGGGCTGACCCCATGGTACAGCTGAGAAACACAGGGACGCGCCAGGAACAGCGATCTTCCTGACCCTTCTATCAACAAGGACGGACTAGACGGGATACTGGGCCAGGGGTGCGCGCAAATGGTGACTACTCTTGGTGTTCATCAGGAGCTGGGGAGGGTTTCCTTGCAGCAGAGGAACAATATCCGTAATCCAAGGCATGTTGCAAGATCCGCTCGATACTCTCAACTTCGTGATCTTGGGCAACCTCCAATGCTCCCAGTATGTGGTCTTCGGTTGGTTCTTCGCCTTCACGGTGGTTCAATAGCAACTGCGCGACATTTCCATATGCTTCTTCAGTTGTAGTAGTGTAACTTAGATATGCTCCTGCTGCAGCTGCCCTCATCAACGGCGTTTCACTGCCATCGTCGTCTGGGACGTGTGCTTGGATCCCCGGATGGCTAAGCAGAAGCTTCATAGCCTTGTAAGATCTGTAATCAGCAGCATAAAATACCGGACCGCGGCCATAGAAATCCCTGACGTTTGGGTCAATACAGTCACACGCTAATAGGAGCTCAATTATCTCTGGCAAATTCTCCTGGGACGCTTCCGCCAAAGGAGTCTGACCCCAGGTTTGCTCGATATTAACCTGGGTATGCGGGTGTTCCAAAAGTGTCGCTACAACATCAGAATGACTGTATTTGACGGCTCTCCCAAGTGGTGCCCAACCATCCCAGCCTGGTGCCTCAGTCGTCTTCAAATTCACATCAATGTCCTTGTGCGAGATGAGCAACCTGACGACATCATTGTGTCCACAGAGAGCTGCCCTGGTCAGAGGTGTAAGCCCACCGTAAGCTGGATATCTGCCATTCAGTGGCCTAGCGTTTGGATTAACTTGAGGCACATTGAGCAACAACCGGACGACACCCGCATGACCCCCTTCAGCCGCATAGGACAGTGCAAAGCCGTTTCCACCAGAAGTTGCATCGACACTTGGATGGGAGAGAAGCAGTTCCACGATCGAATCACGACCCAACTCGGCTGCTATTTCTAGTGCTGTTTTCTTCTCATCTAGTTCACAGATTTCCGCGTCGACGCTGGGGTGTTTCAAGAGCTCCTCCACAACATTTGGAAAATTTCTCTTGATTGCTATTAGCAACAGCGACCTATACTTGTCGTTCGGATCAACGATTCCCTGCTTCATCAGGAGTGATACCACCCTATCCTGTCCCGCAGCGGCTGCAGCATAGAGTAACAGTTTATTCGCAGACGACCCAGCACCAATGAGCTGGTCACAAACGGATACGTGACCGGCTATTGCTGCATAAAAGAGCGGGGATGGCCCATGATGATTTTCACATTTCCAGTCCGCACCATGATCCAGAAGGAGTTTGACTGCAGACAGGTGACCACCAAATGCGGCCATGCTGAGCGGGGCGCCAAAGAGCCCATCCTGGCAATCTATGTTCGTGCCACTGTCTAGGAGATCCTTCATCCGCAGTAAGTCACCAGTAATTGATGCTGCTATTAAGGCTACCTCTTGATTATTGCTCCGTTCCAACTCATCACAGCGGGGATCATTGATGGCCCCTAATAAATGGAGAACGCTAGGGGGTTTCAAGTAGGCCACCGCAGCACATACAAGCCCGTATTTGTATCTGTCTTGCAAGTCACTGATGCCTTCAAGATCGTTGCGTTGCATAGCCACGGTCTCTTTGGCTCCCTGAAGGATTGCTTCAACCAAGGGATTATTGCGGATATATTTGGCGTCAACCTCTTCGGAGAGCAACCGGGTAGCCATCGTCATTGTGGACACGGTTGGATCTTCATTCAACAATAAAACCCAGTAGGAACCCTCTTTCCTAGACCGTATATACCGCAAAAACCAATACTTGATGATGAAGTCATCAAAGCACCCTAGAAGATTTTGGTTAAATGCGAAGTCTTTTGATAAGCCCTAATCAGCAGCAAGGAAACAGGGGATATGCGTACTGCAAACTAATCTTAACTGAAGCAGCCACGCAGTATTCGTCCAGGACGTTTTTTTCCAGTAACGCCCTTCATCGAGCTCATTAAAGATGATATGTAAAATGTCGTTGGGGAGACTGAGGCAAACCATTTTGAGGCGGATTTGGCAGTTTTCGTGGTGCTTCTCCTGCGAAATTTCACCAAAAAGGAATCATGATTTCATTTGATAAACGAGATCAATCAATGCTGGTGTCACGACAACAATACCGTGAACAGAACGGTAATCAACGAGTGATAAACGCTGGCAAGGCAGAAACATTAGGTGCGCTTGTCACTTGTCAATATTTGGGGAAAATACGAGAATGACTCCGCACACTAAATCCTCCATCCCAGGTGTCTCACTGCAAAGGGGATCGTTCATAGTACTGTTTTGCAATATCACAGCTACTTACTGGGGTTTTTCGTATGACTTCTTGTTGGCTTGTCAGGGGAATTTTGCCTTCAACCAGTGCACTTGCAAGTAGCTCACTCTGCAGGGTGGTTTTATTCTGGCTTCTTTGCCCTGTCAATATCTCGAAGAAGAGCGCGAGATGCCTCTGTACGTGAATTTCGTTGCTGTGAAAGGATTGCGAGTTCGACCAAAATAATACTGAGTACATGTAATCGTGCTTACTTTTTAAAGGGGAGTACAAAATAGCTAACCAATAGGTAAATGAACAACGGTTCCGTGAAAAAATGAATTTGTTTTCGGAGCAGCCCGACTTCGATGCTCTGGGTAGCTGGGTACGAGTAAGACTGAGTGCTATAGCCATCGGTCACATTCATTACCCGATGTTTTCCCCCAGCATTTTCTACACCGGCACGAATATCTTTCGACATTCCGTGAAGTTGGCAGCTCTCAAGGGTCATGATACCCATCCAGACAGCTCGACAACCCAGGCTCGGTGCTCATCGTCTAGCAATTCATGCGAGAGATTGGTTAAGCTCCTCATCCATCTTTCAGACCACCACTCGTGTGAGACAACTTTGGATAGCATGCAACAGTAAACAAAGATGACAAGGACCTCTTGCGGGGGTTTTGGGGACCGGAGAAGCTGCATAAAACCCTCTGGCAACGTATACATCCAACGGAAGGTGTTTAGAAAAAGTCTTGATCGCGGAAACTCGTAAAACACCGTGACCAAAATCTTTAGCTCTTCCACGGCCAATTCACAAGAGGCTCGAATCGAGCATGAAGCTGAGTCAAGCGCTTGAATCCGTGATTCTAGCTCGCCGATGTAAGAGCAGCCTGAGGTTGAAATGCGTTTGGCGCAATCATATATTTCCTGCGTGTGTAATATTATTGGGTACACAAGACTTTCGCGGTTCCCTACCCACTTGGCACCTGCTGCTAGACGTTGTGACCCTGTTGATAAAGCGAAGAGGTCAGGTACGCGCGATTCGTCCCTGTCGCTTTGATGGAGAAAGCCATCCGCGAAATTCTCTGTGTGGCAAATAACTAGTCGATACAATGGTTGTATAAGTATCGGGGCCGAACGAAAAAGATAGAGGAAGTAGAAACAGGATAACTCTGGATCCAAATGGGGTACTACCGTAATATACGTTCAAGATGGAAAAGATAAAGTGATTCTCTTGATCTTCGGGGGCTGCAGGCTTTGTGAGGTCGGGAATACTTTCGCGTGCCGCCCTTGTTGCGCCATCATAATGGTAACTGGCAGTTTGGCTAAACTCCTGTTTGCGTTCAGGGGCTGCTGTTAAGTGGGCTAAATGAAGGGCAGCGACGCACAGGATGCCGCGCGTGACGAAGTGACAGCGTAGACCAATTTTCACGACATTATCCCGCCAGAAGGGCTCAAGTTCGGGGATCTCAGAGAGCGTCTTGTAGGTCGACGTGCTCCATTGGTGCATAAGCTCTAGATCGCGGGCGCAGAATCCCGGCGTCTCACAAGGCGGAGATCGACAATAGTAGCGCTCGTACTGAGGATGAGAATGGGAGACACCCATGCGAGCAATATCACAAGCAGCACCATGTCTGGTGCATTGTTTGCACATTGGTTGCTCCTCGCCGCACTAAACAGCGTGGTTTCGATGAGTCGTCGGCTCATGCGTACTAATTGCCCAGTTGCTTGGAGCGTAACGTAATCCACCACCCAACGATCGCTTCCACCCAACGATCGCTTCCACCCAACGATCGCCTTTTTACGCCTTCACGAGGTGGATGATTTCAACGATATCTCAACAACGCAGTAATATTTTCAAATTAGCTATTAAACATTGATATAGGTGTTGCAAGGTCATTTGAAGCTGTATTTCTCTCTTTATGAGGCCGTATCGCCAGTGAGCAATTCATCTGTCTTGTAATCTGCGTTTTTTGCTGTGTAGCAGCTTGTTC